>CAJPIZ010003123.1:0-12310 GCA_905368565.1 Medioppia subpectinata
AACGACCGCCGACACGGAATGACCTGAAGAACAACACGGTATATATTAATAATTTATAATAACATTTATATTATGTGTTTTGTTTTGTTTTTATATATTTGCAAATTTCTTACTTTGTTCACCAATTGAATGACAAATAGGTGTCGTTTGATCCCATGCGGAGCCAATTCCACACGTTTGCACTGATTTGCTTATAAACTCATAACCAGTTTTACACTTATAGTAAACTTGTGTGCCTTCGACGGCATACCATTTGCTTTTGTTGAATATATAGGCGTTTTTAACGGAACTAATCTCTTCGGACACTTCATTAAGTTTTAATTGACAAAACAATTTGGGCACACATTGTGGACGTCGGGCCCAATACTCGTTGTATAGACAAACACCTCCATCGGTCGCGTTATCATCTCTTTGACCCAAAGATATGATTTCGTACGACACCTCCGGATCGCATTGAATCCTCTCTTTCTCACTTTTTTGCGGCACATATTTAGTCAATAGGGGGAGAGTCGGTGTCCCGCAGTAAAACGTTTGGCTCAAGTAGACCTGTTCCAGACCTATGGCCTTTACTGTCGGCTCTTTAGCAAATGTGATGAACCGAATGAACGGCGCGTTATTCGGCGACTCTTTATTCAATGGACACCAAAACCAAAACAGTTTATTAAATTCGTTACGAGTGGTAAAATCGAGAGCACAAGTCCTGTTGTGTTCGCTATCGACACGAATATTCCGGACATTAATTGAATCGATTTTATCGGCGATTCTTGTCTCGAATTCCTGTTTCGGTATTTTGAAATACAGATGAAAAAAGTCAAATCTTAATGACTTTTCAAACTGAAAGTGCCATTCATGGGGTTCGTGCGGATCCCTGACCACCACTGCGGTCGCCTCTTTGTCGTTATAACAAGTGTTGTGTCCATTCATGGCGTAAATGCTTGTATTCATATTGACAACTGTTGTATTGTTTTGCAAATTAATCACTTTTACATTGATTAATTTATTTCTGACGTAATACCCGCAAATAGGTGTGGCACCCGTCCACTCGCCCGACACACACTTCTTCTTCTGTGTCTTAAGGTATAGCGGAATTCCCGGACAACTGTATCGGACTTCGTCGCCGTCTTCGTACAGATTTTTATCGGGAAATACCTTCATATTATTGTAAAGACCCGGATGTCCACAACGACTCCCAACCCGATAACACTTACATGTATAACAAATGCATACAAGTAATAAAAACAATGCATTTATTATTAATAAAAGAATTTTCATATTTGTATAAAATTAATTTTATAATATATTTTTGTATGAAATCTCACATACAGTGCATAAATTGCATGGATATCCTGGAAATTGCAACTTTTATAATACCACATAAACTATACAGTGGTTGTATACTGGAAATATTTATTTTAATACCACATAAAGTATGTAGAAACAATTATTAAAAATATTTTTAAAAATAATTTGCATAGAATAACAATGAAATAGATGGAAATTAAAAGTAAACCGATTGGTAGATCCGTTAGATGTGTGCATTTCTTAATAGTTGTCTCCATACAAATGACTTACTGTGCTCTAAAATCAAAATTGTTTAAAATATTGATAATCCATTGAAATAAAATATACGGTATAAAAATGAGTTAGTAATGTTTTATATTTATTGAAATATTTGAAAGCAATTACGGTGCATGTTTAGAGAATTAATTATTTAATAACTATTAAAATCATATTTTCTTTCGGTTACCGTTTTTAAAACTTATTTTACATAATACTCGAAATGAGAAGCAAATTCAACATTAATCCATAAAGGGTTTTTTTCAGTAGATATTTTTTCATAAAATGTGTTTAAATTAAATATTTTCAGAATTAGGGCATTAATTATAATACAATTTTAATGCATATTATTTTGCAGACATCTTTTAAATCATTATCGCCTCTTTAGGCGTCGGATTCATATTTTCTTCATTAGTGTTGTCTTCAGTAATAGTCAGATAATAAGGCATTAGTTCAGGAGTTGTGTTGTCGTCATTAATAGCCAGATAATACGGCATATTTGGGACATTGGTTGCAGCTTTGGTTTCATCATATGTCGGATCCGCGTATTCTTTATCGTCGTTATTGTCCTGAATGTCGTCATAACTGTTCCGCTCTTTACCATTAGTTTCTCCCTTTGGTTTGACTTTCAATTTCTTATTCCTTATATAACTTCTCCTCACAATTATGACCACAACTGATGAAACAATTATTACGATCACAACCACAACAATAACTATCGCAGTCATAACACCCGACGACACGGAATGATCTAAACAACAAAACGAGAAATAATTTGTAATAATACTCACATCATGTGTTCGTTTGAAAATTTAATAAATTATTTCCTTTGTATCCCAATTACATACTTTGCGGACCATCTCTGAAACCAATTGCCTGACAAACAGTTGTCTTCTGATCCCACGTGGAGTTGTATCCACACGTCCGCAAGGATTCGCTCAACAATTCATAGCCAGTCTTACACCTGTAGTAAACATGTGTGCCTTCGATGGCATACCATTTACTTTCGTTGAATATATAGGCGTTTTTAACGGAACTAATCTCTTCGGACTCATTGTTGAGCTGTAATTTGCAAAACATTTTGGGCACACATTGTGGTCGTCCGGACCAATACTCGTTGACTTCACAATCGTTTGTGGTTTTTGTTTCCGACAAAATCATATCTGAAGTATTAGTGATATCGTACGCCACCTCTGGATCGCATTCTAACCGATCTTTTTTATTATCCTTCAGCACGTAATTAGTGAATAGAGGGACAGTCGGGTAACCGCAGTACCGAAGTTGTGTCAGATAGACCCGATTCAAACCGATGGCCTTCACGGCCCGTGGCGTACCATAAGTGGTGAATCTAATGGACAGAGTGTTATTCGGCGGCCCTTTACTCGCTGTACACCAAAACCAGAAAAAACGTTTCAATTTCAGATTGGACTCAATCTTTCCGTCGACTAATAGGGTGTGAAAATCGAGAGCACAGGTCCTGTTGTGTTCGCTGTCGACCCGCATATCACGGAATCGCATGAAATCGATTTCGTCGTGAATACTGGCCTCGAATACGGCTGAAGGGATTTTCAGGTATATATTAATTAAATCAATTCTGACAACGTTTGCGAATTGTAAGTGCCATTCGTGCGGTTCGTGTGCGTCCCTTATGGACACCGCTGTCCCGCTTTCGTCTTGGAAACTGACGTAATTCCTGTCGTTTTTGTAATTACTTGTGTCCACATTAACAACGGTTTTATTAGTTTGCAAATTAACCACTTTTACTCGCATTAACTGATTTTTAATATAGAGACCGCATGTAGAGCGGCCACCCGTCCACTCGCCCGACACACACTTCTTGATCTGTTTCTTGCGGTAAAATTGATCCGAAGGACAGCTGTATTGCACTTCTTCTCCGTCTTCGTAGACATGTTTCTCGAGATTAATATTAGTATTGTGTGGAAGACCCGGATGTCCACAACGGCTCCCAACCCGATAGCATCTACACGTATAACACATGCATATAAATAATACAAACAATGCATTGCGCATACATTTGCAAAAATTCATACTTATATTTTGTTTAATATAAAATATATTTTGCAAACATATTAATGTTGTGTCGAATAAAAATGTTGTTTCAATCAATACAATTATATTCCTCCTATTTTATTAATAATTATTTTTATCAATTCTTTAATAAATATTCTCAGAATTAATACTTTAATGTAATAGTTTTTATTTTAATATCCGCTACATGCTTATAATGTTTCGAAATTTGTTTAATATGTTATTAATAATAATTATTATATTAATAAATAAAAATTTTAATTAACTAAAGATTTTACTTTAATCAAAACTAAATATTAATTAAGTTTTATATAATATAAAAGCATAAATGCTTAAACTATTTGCAAATCCTTAGATTTCATGTCCATATATCTCACACTCTTCATGATTTATATCGTCGTTATTGATAGTGAGATAATAGGGAACGAGTGGGACATTGGCTTTGGGTTTGACGGTTGGGCTTAAGTTTAATGTTGAACTAAATATAGTTTCGTAACGCTTTAGCTTTAAATCTTCATAATATGTCGGATCCGCGTATTCTTCGATGTCATCGTTAAGATAAATGTCATCATAAGTGTCCACTTCTTTACCGTTTGTTTTTTCATTTGATTTTCTATTTTTTATATAAAAGTTCCTAAACATTATGACCACAACTAATGCAATCATTATTACGATCACAACTACAATAATAATAACCGGAATTATAAGATCCGACGATTCATCTTAAGAAATATTTAATAATAACAATTATATCATGAGTTTGTTTCAAAAATTAATAAATCTCTGAATCGCTTACTTTGATTTTTAAGGCTAATTGCATGACAGAGAGGTGTCTTCTGATCCCACGTTGAGTTGTATCCACACGTTTGCACGGATTTACCCGAAAACTCGTACCCAGTCTTACACTTATAGTAAACTTGTGTGCCTTCGATGGCATACCATTTGCTTTCGTTGAATTTATAGGTCTTTCTAACGGAAATGATTTCTTCGGATTCGTTGTTAAGTTGTATTTCACAAACCATTTTGGGCACACATTTGGGACGTCCGGCAAAATACTCGTTGTCCACACAATCGCTGATCACTCTCTGGTTGTATTGATTGGACAAAACGGGTACTGAAGAGTTGATTTCGTATGACAACTCTGGATCGCATTGAATCTGTTGTCTCTCACTATTTTGCGGCACATATTTAGCCAATAGAGGGACCGACGGGTGTCCGCAGTACTGGAGTTTACTGAGATAGACCTGTTCCAGGCCTATGGTCTTTACGGCCTGTTGTGTAGCGTATGTAATGAATCTAATGGATAGACTGTTATTTGAGAAGCCATTACTATCTGTACACCAAAACCAGAATACTTTTTTCTCGTCGGCTCGAGTGCTAAAATCTTCAGCACAGGTCCTGTTGTGTTGGCTCACGACTCGCATATCCCGGACTTTAATTAAATCAATTTTATCGGTATCTCTGGCCTGTATTTCAAGTGTCGGTATTTTGAGATACAGATGAAGAAAATCAAAGGCTATAAACTTTTCAAACTCTAAATGCCATTCATGCGGAAGGTGTGGATCCGTTACCAACACTGCTGTCGCCGGGAAATCATAAAAACACGAGCGATCGAAGCGTTGGTATTGACTCACAGCGTATTTACTTGTATTTACGTCAACAACTGTATCATTGTTTTGCAATTTAATCACTTTTACTCGCATTAACTTATTTCTAAAAAAGTAACCGCATGTCGTTCGGGGACCCGTCCACTCGCCCGACACACACTTCTTGGTCTGTGTCTTAAGGTATAGCGAATCCGTTGGACACGTGTATCGGACTTCATCGCCGTCTTCGTAGACATTCTTCACGGGAAATAACTTCACGTGATGTGGAAGACCCGGGTGTCCACATCTGCCCCCAATCTGATAACATTTACATGTATTATAAATACACACTATTAATAAAAACAATCCATAGCTTTTATATTTAAGAATAATCATATTTATATATATTCGATAAATTTTATTATATATTTGTTATATAAAATATTATATAAAATCTCACATACTATACATATCCTGAACATTTGTCGCATTTTAAATATTAAAATAATTACTGGAAATACATTTTGTAATAACAATTCCAATCAAACAAAAGGCATTGAAGTGAACAAATAGAATCTATGACGTTATGTGACTAGACTTACAACATTAATAAGTCAGCATAAAAATGGTATTACTATAGGCTCTTCCATAACTATGCTTCTCAACCCGTGTTTATCCGCAATTCAGAATAATTAATGTGATTTATAGTATAATGCGGTCACCCCTTCCATACCCTGACTATTCCATACCATCGGCCGTATTAAGTAAAATAAGATTCCGAAATATTCCATTTTTAAAACCTAAAGTATTAACACCAGTGTTAAGTGTTAATACCAGATAAAACAAGGTCATTAATAGTATTAATTTAATACCAATAAACACAATTAATTTTGTGTAACTCATGGATAAGTTGTTTATGATTTAAAGCCTAATTTTTATATCCAGGTTATATTGATTTGCATCAAGATATTAATTATAATTATATGTATATTGAGTTATTAAAAAAATTATGCAACTAATGTTGACCTAGGTCAGTTGTGTCAGAATGCCGTAGATTATGAACGGTCTCATTAACGCATTATCGTTATGTGATGTTATTTGACAATTGGGAATTAAATTATGGGACAAATAAATGAACATAAAAATAATTTAAGTGTTTATTGACTTTGAATGTGTCGGTATATCAGTATATTCTTCATGAGTGTTGTTGTCTTCAGTAATAGTTAAATAATATGGCATTTGTGGACCATTTTTAGATTGGAGTACAGGTTGAGAGTTGTTATTAGTTTCTGCAGTTGAATTGTCGCCATTGATCGCCAGATAATACGGTATATTTGGGACATTGGCTTCGGGTTTGGTTTCATCATATGTCGGATCCGCGTATTCTTTGTCGTCGTTTTTGTATTGAATGTCGTCATAACTGTTCCGCTTTTTACCATTAGTTTCTCTAGTTTTCTGATTTTTTATACGCCTTTTCATCCCAATTATGACCACAACTAATGCAATCATTATTACGATCACAACTACAATAATGATTATCGCAGTCATAACACCCGACGACACGAACTGATCTGAAGAACAAAAAGGGATATTATTTATAATAATATTTATGTTGTGTTTTGTTAATAAATTTAATATAGCCATGAATTACATACTTTTGGGGCCATCTTTAGAATCAATAGCTTTACAAATAGGTGTCGTCTGATCCCACGTAGAGTTGTATCCACACGTCCGCACGGATTCACCAAATAATTTGTAACCAATTTTACACCTGTAGTAAACTTGTGTGCCTTCGATGGCATACCATTTGCTTTCGTTGAATATATAGGCGTTTGTAACGGAACTGATTTCTTCGGTTTCATTATTCAGTTGTAATTTGCAAAACATTTTGGGCACACATTTTGGCCGTCCGGCAAAATACTGATTACCCACACAATCATTATGCACTCTGTGTTTAACCATGGGCAAATTCGGAGTATAAGAGTTGATATCGTAGGACACCTCCGAATCACATTCTAACTGATCTTTTTCATTATTTTTCACATATTTAGTCATTGGGGGGACAGTCGGGTAACCGCAGTACCTGAGTTGACTCAGATAAACATCATTTAAAGTGATTGCTTTCACGGGTTGATTGGCATATGTTGTAAACCTAATGGACAGAGTGTTATTCGGCGATCCCTTGCTCTCTGTACACCAAAACCAGAATACTTTCTTCCAATTCCACTGACGAGTGCTATAATCTTCAACACATGTCCTGTTGTTTTCGGTATCGACTCGAATATTGCGAACATTTATTAAATCAATTTCATCGGCGAATTCAAGTGTCGGTATTTTTAGGTACAAAATAAAAAAGTTAAAGAATATAAAATTCTGGAACTGAAAGTGCCATTCGTGTGGTTTGTGTGCATCCCTTACTAACACTCCTCCGCTCTCGTCGAAAAAACTTGTGTCGTATCGATCATTGGTGTAATTACTTGTATTCACGTCAACGACGGTCTCATTGTTTTGCAAATCAATCACTTTTACTCTCATTACTTGATTTACAAGAAAGTGACCACAAGTGGTTCGGTTGCCGATCCAGTGGCCCGACACACACGCCTTCATTTGTCTCTTCTGGTATATGCGATGCAATGCACAGCTAAATTGCACTTCTTCGCCCTCTTCGTAGACACTCTTCTCGGGATCTAAATTAGTTAAACCGGGGCGACCCGGATGTCCACAGCGACTCCCAACTAAATAGCATTTACATGAATAACAAATGCATACGAATAATACACACAATATATTGATCTTATCTTTAAAAATATTCATTTTTGTATCATGTTTATTTAACATTATATTAATAATATTCATATATCACTGTTTCAAGAATATTCTGTATATTAATAATAATTTTAAATAATTTTATTCTGCTTATAAATCTCATTTACAATCACATGTTGTACTGAATAGAAATGAAACTCATATCCCGATTGTTAAAAGAAAATGCTTAAAACTAAATAATTTCTAAATAATTTAACTCATTTTATAGAATTGTAGAATTAATGCATTAATCAATAGTTTTATACTTTATATATCCGCTCTAACTTTCCTCGAATACAACAAAATAGGTTTAATGTTATGACGAAAAGATTAATACGTTTTTAATATTAGCAATGATTTAATAACACAGACGTTATATCGGACGACACTTCCGGATGACGTTCGCAATTACGAGCACTTGATTATGATTGCAATTTAGTCGACAATATGTATTTAACTATTGTTACATTCATGTAACAAAATGGGACTGGTATGTAGGAGAGAGAGAGAGAGAGAGAGAGAGAGAGAGAGAATTTTAAGTTTATATTTGTTGTACAAATTTTGTTGAATTCTGTACAGAATATGTAATATATTGTAAAAAGTGAAATAATATGAAATGTTCAATAAAAGCAGTATTAATTCAATACTTAATACGAATGATATTTAGATATTATTTGATTTTATGTAAATGTAGTGCACATACCAAGTAAAATGAATTAATCTAGGATAGTAGTCATCAGAATAGTCACCCGGGTGACTATTACTAATGTAAAAGTATAAGAGTTATTATGCTTGATCTCTTAATCTAATCTAGGTCATATTCGAAAACGTCAAAACCAATTCAGTCAATAAGTTTACAAACAAATACAACAGATGTCTACAGATTAAGGCATTTAAACGATAATTGAGTCCATTATTAGACAACAACTCTATGCAAAAGCAATGCAACAAAAAGTACCAAAACGTGACACAAATGCAAACTTCATTCAAATTGTAAACAAACGACTCATTTATGAAATGAGGAAATGTTTTGCAATTAATTTCATAATTAAATGAATCGTTGATTGCATTGAAAAAAAACCACACAAAAAAACATCACCGAAGAGTCCTTCACTACCGGCTGCTTCTGCACCTCCTTAACTACCGGCTTCGCCCGCTACCTCCTCTCGAGTTCTTATCTCTAGGCGTTGAGCACCACTTGTGGCATAGGTAATAGCCGGTAGACAACCGGTGATATGGCTGGTATGTGTTTGCGGTGATCATTGGCTTAGTCTTCGTGTACCACAAGTATTGGCACCGATTGCGGCAACGCGTGGACCGCATGAACGAGGGTTTGTGTCCATCGCATGTCTTTAACGCGACAGTGTTAACCAAAGTAACTAAGTGGGCAAAACACTGGGTTACACATCTAGGCCTACTCAACAGGGCTGCAGCCCTAGTCTACCTGCGGCGGTCTGCAGCTGTCGTTCTCAATATATTGTTTGTCGCGCTAGAATACGACGAGAAAGAGGCGGAGAAGAAGAGGGAAAAGCAGAGACAGAGGGATGAGATGTTGAGGTCGTTGCCCGACGACAAAGACGTGGCCAATGAGTTACGCAAACGCCAGTCAAAGGCCTTACGGGACAACTCGTATAACCCGCTGTTGGGCTCCTCTTCGGGCTCAACGTATCGTCCGTCGCGTCAATGCGGGCCTTCCGGTGGCGGCGGATGAGGTTAAACGGTCGGCACCGGAGGGGGTATTAACGCCATAGTATATACCGGTGCTGACTGTTTATGGCTATTATCTGACACTCGAGACAATACCATTGAATATGACGTCTAATTCATAAAGTTTTTTGAAACAAAACCCGAATTAATGACTGAAGACATTGGCATTGATTTTGTATTAAATTAAATGTTTGTTTTGTGTTTTAAATATGAAAACTTTGTATTTTTATAGCGATTTTTTGTTTGTGTTATTAATATAAATGCAATTAAAATGTTATGCAATTATTTAAATTATTATGAAATAATGTCTATATATTGAATATACCATAGATGCAAATTGGCCACTAATCATATAGCAAACAGATAGTGAGATTATTTATAAAATTTCCATTCAGTCAAACATATCTATTATCAGGAATATCATTAGTTAAATCAGAATTTAACCATATGTGAACTATAATTTTAGAAATATAAAATTAAAATAATACGAATTTATTACAAGTTTAGGTAATAATGTTGAATTAATGGGATTAAATTGATGCAACGATACATTAATTAAACATTTTCCCATTACCAATATGTTGAAGTAATTATTAAGACATTGAAATATTATGTTTTATTTGAATAAACTTATAGCGGATATTGAAATAAGCAAAAGTATAAAGTATTAATTCTAGGAATTATATTAATATTCACTATGAGTACTAGTTTATAAAATCCCATTCTATGATTTATGTCGGTCGGCAAACAATGCGTTAATACATGTTTTGTGTATTAAAAAGCAGTCATATTTAATATAATCATTGATATTTAAATTAAATTAATTGTTAATATGATTATTGTTACAAACATAATCAATGTATTATTTATAATATTAGTGTGTAATACATGTAAATGTTATCGGATTGGGAGCCGTTGTGGACACCCGGGTCTTCCGCATAATACCAAATTAGGCACCAAAAAGAGTGTTTACGAAGACGGCGATGAAGTGCAATACAGCTGTCCGTTGGATCCGCTATACCTTAAGACACAGACCAAGAAGTGTGTGTCGGGCGAGTGGACGGGTAACCGACCCACATGTGGAGACACTCATGCGAATGCGCTAATCAGAGTAAAAGTGGTTAATTTGCAAAACAATGAGACCGTTGAACTGCACTTATGTTCGTTTATGTGGCTGTTATTCTCACATTATTCAAAAGAGCTACACTTGCGCTGCCGTCACAATCATTCCCTACGTGTGTTTGGTGTGCTTACCGTGAAAGTCAAGGTCTTAAATATATACTTTGACTTTTTTATTCTGGACCTCAAAATACCTAAACTTGATTTACAGTACAAAATTACTAATGAAATTAATTCAATTCAAGTCGAGAATATTCGTGTCGATAGCGAACACAACAGGACCTGTGCTCTCGATTTTAGCACTCGTAACGAATTCATCAAATTATTTTGGTTTTGGTGTACAGAGAGTAAGGGTTTGTCAGACAATAGTCTGTCCATTAAATTCACAACATATGCCAATCAACCCGTGATGACAATCGGTTTAAATGAGGTTCATTTGGCTAAACTCTTTTACTGCGGACACCCGACTGCCCCTCTATTGACTAAATATATGGCCATAAATGTTATAAAAGGTTATTTAAAATGCGATCCGAAGGTGTCGTACGATAGCAATGATTCGGCACCAATTTTGTCCGTCCAAAGAAAACAGTCAAGATTTCCCGATTGTGTGGACAACGAGTATTGGTCGGGACGTCCCAAATGTATACCAAAATTGTTTTGCAAATTACAGTTCAGTAATGAGACCGAAGAAATTGATTCCGTTAAAAATGCCTATATATTCAACGAAAGCAAATGGTATGCCATCGAAGGCACACAAGTTTACTATAAATGTAAGACTGGTTATGAGTTTGTGAGCGATTCCGTCCGGACGTGTGGATACAACTCTACATGGGATCAGAAGACACCTATTTGTCAGACAATTGATTTCAGTGATCAAAGTATTTAATTTATTTCTATAGAGTTTAGCTTTATAAAAAAACACATGATACTGTATGAATGTTATTAAAATTGATTCCCTGTTTTGGTTTTTAGATCAGTTCGTGTCGTCGGGTGTTATGATTGTAATAATAATTATTGTGATTGTAATCGCAGTAATGATTGCATTAGTTGTGGTCATAAGAAAAATGAAAACCAAACCAAAAGCGCGGAACAGTTACGATGACATTCAATACAACGACGACAGAGAATACGCGGATCCGACATATGATGAGATTATACCCGAAGTCAATGTCGCAAATATGCCGTATTATCTGGCGATCAATGACGACAACACAACTCCTGAATCAATGCCTTATTATCTGACTATCACTGAAGACAATACTCACGAACAATGCGTGAATGTAACTTCAGAAACCAATAACGAACCGCTTGTGCCATATTATCTAACCATTACGTCCGGTGATACTATTGGTGAAGAACATGTTACATGAATGTAACAATAGTTAAATACATATTGTCGACTAAATTGCAATCATAATCAAGTGCTCGTAATTGCGAACGTCATCCGGAAGTGTCGTCCGATATAACGTCTGTGTTATTAAATCATT
>CAJPIZ010003124.1:0-12308 GCA_905368565.1 Medioppia subpectinata
ATTTAAATGAATTGTAACCATAAATAGTGTATTGCTTGAAATGCATTGCGGCAAAGATGCACCAAAACTTATGCCCAGGTGTTGACCGTTACGGCAATCCATTGATAATATTCCTATCTATTAGTTATACAGTATATTAGTTCTCATAATATGAATTCTTTCAACACTCACTCTTCTTTATTAATCACAATTCAATAAAGAAGACTTTATGAATACGTGATTTATAGGATCGCGACACCCCCCTCCCCCACCCTATGGGACTTAACATGGGATCCCATGTTATTCCTATGACTATACTTTAACATGGGAAAGCTCCCATAGGATAACATTATAGTGACATTTTTTATGGGTTTCTAAGAAATTGCAGCTTAATTCTATGACATAAAATTAACATAGGCAATACTAAGTCTATGGGGAATGTTAGGTCTATGAGTAATATTCATATGGACTAATATTAATTCTAAAGGATTCTTTATGGGGTAATACAATAGATTCTCATAAAAGAATGGCTATTTAAATATAGATATTGGGACCGACAATAAATACTACATAGATATAAAATATTTAAAATTAGAACATTTTTAAATATAAATGTATGAATCATACAGTATGATGAATAGGATTCTAACTTTGAATTTTGGCATGTTAATGCATAACTAAGCATGTAGATGTAATACGTGTATTCTAATGTAACACAAAAAGTTATTCTAATACTTATATTATAATAATAGTTAATGAATCGATTATTAAAAATATTTTTAAGACAAGGTTCACACATCGGGATGAAAATTTTACGGAAATTTTCATTTAAAATTTAATTTAGGCTAAATTTTGAAATTTTGAGATAATTTTTCATATGCTTTTCAATTATTTTTCAACAACTTTTTCACATATTCGTTCTTTTATTGCGGTGAAATATACAGTACATATATAAATATACATGTAGAACATGCATACATTTGACCGAACGATGCTATAAACGAAAATAGACATCAACAGAAACTGACTGTCAGTGTCAGGGAATGTGATGACAAGGGATGACAAGTGTTGTCATAATGAGGATTGAATCGCAAATTAACATTACCTACGAATGCCTACAAGCGATACAAGCATTGCATTGAGTCATAGATCGGCTCATTATTGTTGACACAAAACTAATTTCTATGTATTTATGGTTTATTTGAATTACAATTAACTTATCGTTGAATACAATCAACATTTAAACACATGATATATACTGTATGTATGTCTTGAATAAGTGCTGAAATAGTGGTCAAGTGAAGGCATTTGTGCCATGGATTACAAGAGCGGAACCATTGCTTCACTCCTGAAGAGCACTTCCACGCAATTGTTTATCAATTTATTAAATAAAGTATTTATTAATTAATTTGATTTGAATTATGTGTTGTGAACACAACTGATTACGTAACTTAACTGGCTGTCTAGTTACCGCTGTTTCTGAACTATAATTCGGGTGTTAACTATAGTTATAAACTAAACTACAAACCAAAGTGAGAAAATTTCCAAAAATAACTATATAATATAAATCTAATGAATATAACAATGAATTAATTGATTGATTAGTCAAATGGTGTGCAAAAGATCTATAAATTGGATTCACAGACAACGCCAACCAATTCGCAAAAGTATGTCTCAATTGTTGTCTTCTCTGGTGTTTGTGTTATTAAACTCTAGATTTGATTGTAATTTAGGATCTGTTTTGTGATCGAATCGACACTAAATGAGAGCCAAATGGTGTCTAATGTTATCAATTCAGACAAACAACGAAGAAATGATGAAACCATTGAGTATTACATTGTATTCGTTCCCCAAAAGGTTACAAATGTCTTAAACCATAATTAATTGACTCATAATAAACCGATTGAACGATAGCTACAAATCTGTGATGAATGTCTTGAGAGGGAAGGCGTCTACCAATACATCACTGTTTTGGACTATCCTTTGGGTCTCATTCCTCTGGACGTCGATCTCTTTTCGTTAGAATTTCCCAACTTTTATACCAATAGTTTTTTAGTGAGTTTTTAAGTTTTATAGCAATCAAAAACTTTTATTAATTACAATATTTATATTTATAATCCAAGTTTGGAGAACAGAGTGGACTCAACCGCATAAACAAGAGCCTAAATCAATTGCAATCACTCATTGGTCTCATACCGAGAGCCTATATTAAAGGCAAATACGCTAACATTGTGTCCGAATATTTAACGCAAATGTCTTCGGACGCGAACCAAATGCCTTCCGCCGGCACTTCCATTATATCAGATCTAATTCTTGTAGATCGAGACGAAGACTATGTTTCTGTACTAATGTCTCAATTAAATTATATGGGAGTCATCGACGAAACCTTTTCAATTAAATGTGGTAACAATTCTCCCATTAATTAACTAAATTATTATACAATTAATTTGGTTTTATTTGTAGGAAAAGTGGAATTTGGTTCCGAAGTGACTAAAACTAGTGACAAAACTGTTGCTAAACATAATCTCTTAACTGATGTGATATTTGATGACATAAAAGATGTTGCATTTTCATCAGTGTTTGTCACTCTCAAAGATAAGGGACAAAAACTGCGAGACATTTATAACCGAAGCAATCAAATGAATATAACAGATATGAATCTCAAACACAGTTTTGTTAACTTTCCTAACGTTTGAGTTGTCTTTAGTGAACAAAATGCACTCAAATTGTAAATTAAAATCAAATAAAATACATTAATAATTAATTACTACTATACTTACTTATAATTCTAAACCACTACTGTTTTCTATATTAGACATCAGCGCCTGCGAGACAATTATGGATCGCAAGAAAGCCATCAATTTTGCCGAACAGTTGACTGTCGAACGCAATCTCGTCGAAGGTTTTGATCCCAAAGCTTGTCTTCAGTTTATCGAAGAGGGAATAATACGACAATTGGGACCAATTGTGTCCTTAAGACTCATTTGTTTATATTCTATAACGCAATCGGGAATCGCATCGAAAGACTACAAGAATTTAGTCAAACTTTATTTGCAAAGTTATGGACACAACCATATCATCACATTTTTTAATTTAAAAAAATTGGGAATTATTGTGGAGAATATGGGATCGAATATCTCTAACCCTTTGATGCTTCGGTCAAACGAATCGATTCGTAAGTTTCGCCAAACGGTTAAGAAATTGAATTTAATTCCGCAAATCAAAAAAAATTGGGAATTATTGTGGAGAATATGGGATCGAATATCTCTAACCCTTTGATGCTTCGGTCAAACGAATCGATTCGTAAGTTTCGCCAAACGGTTAAGAAATTGAATTTAATTCCGCAAATCAGTGGCCAATACTATGACGTCCGCAACCCTAAGGACAGCGCCTATGTGTTTGGCGGCGCTTTCACTCCAATTATCACTCGATTTATTGAATTAGTTTGCGATTCAAAGAACTCAAACGAAGAGATCTCGCGATTTCTAAGCGGAAAGTTTGTAAACTTAAGCCAACGAAAAGATTTGCTTAATTATATCTTTGAGTAAGGCTTTCGTCACGAGCATAAATACTAGCCTCCGCAGTGAATACGGCTCCATAGCCGCGAATCTAAAGATCGGTTTGTTTACCCTTAAGTCTAGTAATAACGGTGGTGAACATAGTACAATGGATCCGAGTTTCTCAAACAACTTATGCCTCAAACATAATGTTTAATTACTTGTTATTAAATAATTTAAATTAGTTTTGTTATAAAGTTTAATTTTATATTATTATTTGTAAAAAGCTATTTTCTTATATTATTTTAATAAATAATTTTACTAAAGCACACAATATTCAATATTTAGCTTGTTTTATGAATTAGGGTTCAGACCCATTGTTTTTTAATTGTTTTACTAAATATCCAAACTTAACTGACTTGTGAGGAAACCTCCTGAGATTTTGCTGCATTTATAGGTCTGTTAGCAATGCAACGATAAATAAAATTGAAACAGTCATACAGTGTACTGCAATATAGTGACAGTCTATGATTAATATTCGTGATATTAAATCCTAAATGTAATAAATATTTGCAAATGTTTTTACTTTCAATAAAAATGTGAAAATAAATGTAGTGTTAAATTGAATGTAAAACTTAATGCTGTCCATCACTATCACTATCGTTGTCAACCATCTCTTTCCTCTACAAGAAGACAGGATTACGCTATCAGTGATTGCCATTAAATGCAATTTATTTGAAAAATAATTAATAGTTAATATATTTTTATATTATGAATTCTGTCCTGGGTTAAATTAGTCAGTGAATTATATTTCTCGAGCTATTTATATAACTACAGAGCTTTAATATTATTAATATTTATCGACAATAAAGAATATGTAGTGCAGGAAAACTATTCATTGATTAAATGAATTATTTTATTTATTTCTATCTATGTAACGTAATATTGATACTTTATATAGAAAGATATGGAAATTACATCTGATAATTGTGGTAATTTAATTAGAGTGGTCACACCCTTTGAAGTAAATTGAGCACATTTATCTATCCTTTTATGATCGTTCTATCCTTTAACTGATTATGATAATATTTATACAATTGTGGTAATTTAATATAAATACCAGTGCATTATACTGCAATGGGTGTCAGTTGTGATTTGCAGTGAGTTTATTCGCAGATTTAACATAGTTTTGGATATTCTTAAAACCAAATTCGTAACAGAATTGATGTTTTGTGACAATATTTACTGATGTGTGCACTCTATCCAAATGTTTGCATAATTTTTTTACGGAATATGAATATATGTGTTATTCAAATAGATATTTGTTGACATTTTAATGTTATTTGAGTTAAAATAGATTGTTTATTAATAAATATCATATTTTCACATACAAAAAAGAGAGTCAATCAATAAAAATCATTAAATTTTTATAACAAAATTTTATTTGGCAATCCTTTGCAAACATTTTTAATAGTCTTCTGAAAAGATTTATTGGCAAAAAAGTCAAATTATTTATTAAACAAAAAAATAAGTATTAAAGTAGAGCTAAAGTTTCAATTCTGTCGTTATACTAGTCTATAAATATATTAAATATAAAGTTAGTGTTTCATCTGAAAAGCATGTCGACTATTGATACCTGAATTGTGAACAGATTTCCACTTATACTTTGTCTCCATAGCAATAAACCTTATAATATAATTCTTACTACTATTCTATACATCAAATTTAATGTAAACGTAAATTATAAGCTATAGTTTGTTGTATAATATATATGTTACTTAAGTCTCTCTCTCTCTCTCTCTCTTCAGTTTCGTATTAAAGAATCGGATGAAGAGATAATCGGATGTATAAGAAAAATAATAACATGAATATAAATAGTCTATGACTCTCTTTTTTCTCTCTCTCTCTCGTATTGCTCTCCTTTGCTCTCCTTTGCTCTCTTTTTCGCGACATAACTCGACTCTACTCCGCGATATTCTCTAAGGGCTTTGTGAGAGCTGTCGATGCAATCTTCCAATAATAAAATTCATTTCATATTACCTGTACTTTACTCTCTATTAGAGTACAATTTTTAATACTTATTTTTGAGCGCATTGTATGTATAATATGTGGTGCTATTGAAGTGAATTCAGTATAACATTTGAATTGTGCACTCTATCGCAAACACCAATTCATATGCCTTTCATCAGTGTTTAGCAACATTTTTGGCACTCATTTAAATTTGATAACAAAAACAATTTTATATAATATGTGCAGACAATTACTGCCCAAGTAGTAAATGATATGCTATTAAATAAAGTATATCTAGACTTTTATGTCAATTATTTTTTGTGAATGTTTTTTTCTAAACTCATAAAAACTTAATTCTTGTATATTTACGACAAGAATTTGTGAGATTTTAAAACTATTTATACCAAAACAATGATTTCATCAATAAATACGAAGCATATGGTTCTCATCGAAAGTTATCCCGATTTAGATTCATTATCCACTTTAAGAGTACTTTAAATTTGTTATTCTAATGCAAATATTGGGACAACTATTTTGGTGCCAATCATTGAACAGACTATTTATATTCATGTTATTATTTTTCTTATACATCCGATTATCTCTTCATCCGATTCTTTAATACGAAACTGAAGAGTGAGTAGAATATGATTTCAAGATTTAAAAATATAAATAATTTTCTAAAAATTGTCCAAAATTTCTGAGCGAAAGAGAAATTTATAGGATTTGATATAAAAAATGTTTAATTTTATTTGTAGGAAAAGTGCAGAATAGGATACAATAGACTTATATATAGATATAGTAGTGTAGGGATAGCGAGTAGAGTACGTGCCGTACAGTGTATGGTATAGTGAATAGTACTGTATATGACATAACAATTTTGTGCGCAAAAACTAATATCTGTTTGCATCACATAAGCAAACACTGGTTCGTAAGGCGTATGCCATCAATGCCTTCAATTAGTCTATGCTTTAGCTGTCAATTGCATTGAAGACATGCCCTCCGCTCACAACAGATGCTAAATAAACACAATTTTTACATCAAATAATTTGAATATAATTTAAATTATAATTAAATGTAATGAATATGTGTGTGTTGTCTACGTATTGAATGCATTGTCTTCAGTGCAGTGAAGCCACTCTCGTGTCTGTGTTATGCAAATAAGTGACATTTCAGACACAGAATCCAACAATTCTTGATATCGTTTTCTATTTACGAACACTTCATATGAGAATTGATATGAGAATTGCATTTCAAATTCCCGTTCAATGAATATTATTATACAATCAATATTTCACAACACTTTCCGCAAAAATTGGGAAAAACGCCAATAAAGTGAACGCAAACCCAAAAAGCATTTCATATAATAACCATCGCTTGTAATGTTAATAATAGTAATAAATAATAATAACTGTGTTATCGATTGAATGAGAGTTTATAAGTAGTAAGAAGTGGTAAAACATGTCAGTAGTGATGGTAACACCGGCTGAAGAGACGAGAAGTTGTAATCCCAACGCCAACACACAGAACGCAAATCTTACCCCGAGTTTTATACTTAACGATAACATCAGTTCAACCAATAATAACAATAATAACAATAATTCCAACTCTAATGACAATAATAACGGAATTGTATGTCCGAAACCCAACGCCAATCCAATGCTCTTCGGACGCATGCATTCAGAACCCGAAAGGTCTTTGCCTTTAGTGGAGTTCCAACCCTTGGAACTGCCAAACGATCAGTCATTTAATCCCAATCATAGGTCGTGTCCTGAGATCAGGCCTGAGATGAAGAATCGACAGAAGGAGTTGGAAGACGACCAGAACTGTTTGAACCGAAATGCGAATGCATTGATGTGTTCGGCAAACAAAGAGGTTGGGAGTCGTTGCGGTCTAAACGCGACGAGCGGTGCAGTGGTTGCAAACGCCGGAGTCTTTAACTTTCGAGGCGCGAGAGTGAAGCATCATCTCTGGCCAAGTCATGCGCGAAACGTAATGAGTTCACGACTGGAGCACAGTTTCCTCACGAGAACCGTTTCGCGCGAATCGATGAGACAATCGACGCATACTCTCAACACCCAATCCGAGACTCAGCCCTTAATGGCCACTATATGTCATTCCAGTGCTAATTATATTCCCTGTGGAAGCTGTGCAGTTGGGTCTTCATATGTGGGGCCGACTTGTTCTCCTCGTGCGTGTCCTGGACTGCGACCTATGCTGGACAACGAGATCGCAGAGATCGCCGCCGACTCCATGAGAATCAATGGAGCGTTGCGTACATTCAAACAACTTCGCAAACCCATCAACTCTTCCACCCTTTCCATCACTAATGCCCTAAAGAACTGTTCCATTGGCTCTGAGAACGAACAAAACCCAATCCTCATGAATGTGTCCACTGAACAGCCATACAATCAAAGGTCTTTCGCCTCCAATTCCATCGACAGCGAGAAGAAGAAGAGCTCGTCTGGAAAGTCGGGGTTTCATAAACCAAATGTCGGCTACAGATTGGGCCGAAGGAAAGCTCTCTTCGAAAAGCGAAAGAGAGTCAGCGATTATACTCTTATAATGGCTTTACTCGGCATTATTCTCATGATTGTCGAAAATGAACTATCATCTTCTGGCATCTACAATAAGGTAATTATTCTTTTATTTATTACATTATTCCATTTCCAAAGATTATATAATATATTCAAACTATACATCAGTTAACTGTTTGTTTAATTTATTTAATTAAAAATTGATATATTTGTTGAGTTATTTCTCAATTTAATTTCTTTAATTCAAAATAATGGCATATATTAAGGACTCTTTAAATAATTATGTCATAAATACGTAATATTTTAATCAAAAAAAGTTTTTCAAATACATAAGAGACTGCTATGAAAGTGACTTATAAACGCTGGCTTTAATTGAATTCATTTTATACGAATAGAAAACCTATAAATGGAGTAATTCTTTCTTTTACGGTCTCCCGTATTGTTAGTCTTATAGCTATTGTTTGGCTCTGAAGTCACATAAGACTACAAAACAATAAGACAAACAAACATTATATAAACTGAATGTTACTCTACTATTGAATATGCATTCATTTCTTAAGTCTACTGAAGAATTGTTAAGCATTTCCATTACAATCGCGAATATATTAAATAATTTACTTTTACAACTTTTTGTTCAATTCTTTCAATTCTTTAGAAACGATATCTTTATTTCATTTTTACGAAATATATGATTATATAATTGATATTTTCATGACATTAACGACACGAATGAATTTTATATTTGTCGTTTAAAAATTAATTTCAAACTAAATTATAGTATTAATATTTAGTTGGATTATAAACAAAATAATTGCTTTTTCGATATTTATGACAATTTTTCATAAGTGAAGTGCATTTCATGTGTTAGGAAATTCCTGTGAGAATACGGCACTTGTATTATATTTTAAGGGCATTTGAAATAGTGATATACGATCTCCTGTTATAGTAATAATGGAGTCCATCCTATAACGAGTCACAATATAATGATATGATTTATCATTATCTTGTCTTAAACCCTGCGATGACTTAATCTAATTTTAGTTTCGCACGATTTATAGTAGTTTTAAAATATACACATTTTAGGCGCTGAAAGATTAGCATTTAAAACAACGCTAATTCCTGAGTTGCATTAAATTGTAATTTATAGGTACATTTAAAAGTTTATTAAAACTTTTGATAAATTCATTGTATAAAATGAAAAATTTAATATTTAATCAGTTTGAACCAAAATTTGATAGAATTTTACAAAACTTGGGTTTGCCTTTGCATAGAATTTATTGCAATTTAGAAAAAGAATAGTTTATTTGCTAAAGAATTGAAGAATATATTATTTTCACTAAAAATCATTTCATTTATATTTGGAAGTAATTTATTTTTATTACAAAATATATTATAATGATGATAAGTTTGCTTATCATTATTGCAAATAAATGGCGCTAATATGTGTCCCTATAGTCTAATATACCCTAAGTATATGCCATGACTTTAGGAATTGGTGAAATCGTTATCATTTCTTAACACACATTTCCTATTGTTGTATAAAAAACGTGGACAAAAAGTTATAAAAATGAGTTTATAAACTAAGGGTTTGTCGGCTAAAAAACGGGAAAATCATCTCCAAATTTCTTAAAGTTTGACCCAATTTTTAAGTGCGGCTTTCCGTTAACCATAACATTTAAACACAAATATAACTTTAGCTATAAAACGGTTAATTATTAATTCACTCGAGTTTTAGTGTTTAGTTGGTGTGGTTTCGCAAATTGTTTACGATTATTGTGTCTTTGAAGACCAAATTAATGTCACGAAACAATTTCGCTTACGTTTTGTTAGTTTTCACACTTTTACGATAATTCATAAACAATACAAACATATAACACAATGAGTGACCAAAGCCTTAAATTCAAATTTATTTGATCATAATATGGATAAATAAAGACAAATTCCTTTATTACTTTTCATTTTAAGCATAAATATTGATATTATGTGAGGTGTAATAATAAACAATTCAATTAAATCTTAAGCCTAAATATAAAGTTGATATTATTATCAGTGATACAGAATTGAAAATACATTTGAAAACAATTCAACTAATTTTTATGAGCGCACATTAATTGCTATGACTTTATTATGTAAAAGTATTTCAAGAATTTTAATGAATTTGACAAAATATAATCTAAATTTATTGTAGGCTTCGGTTTACTCCTATGCTGTAAAAACTCTAATAACTGTGTCGACAGTAATGCTTTTGGGCCTTATTGTGGCCTATCATTCACTGGAAGTGCAGTTATTTATGATCGATAATTGTGTGGATGACTGGAGGATAGCGATGACATCCCAGAGGATAGCACTGATTGTATTGGAATTAGTTATATGTTCAATGCATCCGATTCCCGGTCAGTACAGCTTCATGTGGACTACAAAACTGGCCAATCGGGGCGGTATGTCTCGATACAGTTACGCAGAGGTGCCCATCGATGTGGCCCTCTCTTTACCAATGTTTTTGCGCCTATACCTCATCTGTCGAGTGATGTTATTACACAGCAAACTATTTACGGACGCGTCCTCTCGAAGTATCGGCGCTTTAAATAGGATTAATTTCAACACTCGCTTCGTTCTCAAGACTTTGATGACCATATGTCCGGGCACTTGCCTTATGGTATTTCTGGTCTCTCTATGGATAATAGGGAGTTGGACTATGAGGTTATGCGAACGACATCACGACGAAGAACACGCCAACCTATTGAACACCATGTGGTTGACTGCCATCACATTCTTGTCTATTGGTTACGGAGATATCGTTCCCAATACTTACTGCGGGCGCGGAATAGCTGTCTGTTCGGGACTTATCGGCGCCGGCTGTACGGCTCTTGTGGTGGCCGTAATCGCTAGAAAGTTGGAGTTATCACGAGCTGAAAAGCATGTCCACAACTTTATGATGGATACACAGCTCACCAAAAGGCTTAAGAATGCGGCGGCGAATGTATTGAGAGAGACGTGGCTTATCTATAAGAATACTAAACTCACTAAAAAAGTCAATACATCGCGAGTGCGGACACATCAAAGAAAGTTTTTATTAGCCATATATAGGTATATATGAATTGATTATAAGTATTGATATTCAACTTATATACATTATAACCCGAACATAATGTTTATATAATTATCTAAATCTATTTATACGAAAAAACACACTCAAACTTTTGTTGACTTGATTTATAGCCTTAGAAAAGTGAAAATGGATCAAAGGAAGCTCATGGACAACGCAAACACCATCACTGATATGGCAAAAGTAAGACAATTGATCGCATCATTAAATTATATAAATGCCTAAAATGCACTCTTTTTACAATGCATTCATTTTATCGATAAAATAGTTACAAAAGCAAACTTTTACTTAAACAAAAAAAAACTAATACTAAAACTTTGAAAATAATGATTAGATTTTATTATAAGTGATATAAAGGAAAGGAAAGTGAAAACGGATGAAAGATTTGAATTAAAATAGATGTTCCCATTTTTTAGTTGCAAAACAATGTCTATGAGATTGTGTCGGATATAAATGCGAGACAAGAGATATTAGACGAGAAAATGATTTCAATAGAGGACAGAATATCGTTGATTTTCGATCAAATGGAAGCCCTGCCCGACATATTGACTAAAATCATACAACAAAACTATATACATCAGGCCATCAGGACTTCTTTGCCCACTTTAGTGGAGAACATAAACGAGAAAAATGACTTGAAATCGGATTCCAACTATACTTATGCCAACACAAACTCCAATCCAACAGAACAATCACAAAAGCACACATTTCTGCACCCGAACGACGCGCAGGCGGGCCGTCCGAGTTGGTCCGTCTCTAACCTCACTTCACCGGCTTCTGGCGGACGACAATTTCTAACGCCAACGGTTTTGCGGACCAGTTCTGTCGATACATGACTTTTCACGCGTTTTGTTTCGCTTACAAATCAATATATTTGTGAAATTAAGTCAAACAAAATCTATATTACGTTAATAATAAAAGATTGCTGTGATTGTGTTCAACACAATATATTGACATTATTTTATAATTTAGAAAAACACTTCCAATTTTTAATATACACATCGTTTTAAAAATTGAATTTTAATTACTTTCACAAAATTGTGTTACATTTGGTGTTATTCCGTAAGTAATCAATAATTATAAAGTTTAACATATTTTTAGTGAAATGTAATTGAAATCTAATTTTATGAATGAGTTTTATGCTAAATACATGTAATTAGTGACAAAGTTTATGGTAATTAG
>CAJPIZ010003125.1:0-12307 GCA_905368565.1 Medioppia subpectinata
TATAACAGATCATAACTTAAGGTTTGTGACCGCCGGCGGCCATCATATCATCGGTAAATAAGCGGCAAATTTGTGTATATTTTGAAAAATATGATATTTTTGCACAAAAGTACGACACACGGGCGCACCCGGTACGGGTAGGCCATGAGTTGACCATGGTCTAATTGCATTTAAATCTCATTTATACTGTATAACAAATCATAACTTAAGGTTTGTGACCGCCGGCGGCCATCATATCATCGGCAAATTTGTGTATAATTTAGTATAAAATATGTTTTCTACACTTTTACAGCTTGTTTTTTTAATTTAAATTAGAACTTATAATCAAATATGTAAATTTTATAAAAATTTGTATCAAATTAATTATTAATTTAAAATTTAATAACAATTCATAATATCGTAAGGTATTTATATAAGTGCAGTTATGTATCACATTATTAAATTTATTATTGTTAAATTTATAAATAATTTAATGTTGTAAAATATTTTGTTTGTGAATAACATTTGCTACAAAATTTTTATTGATATTTAAACAACTATCAAATTTATCCTGTTTATAATATAAATTTATAAACATTAACTTCATGAATTAATTACAATTATAATAAGTTTACTTGATATAATTTTAGTTGTATAACTTTTAATTTATGCATATAAACTAAATATCTCAATAAACGAAATATATCAATTTAATAAGTTATTTCTTTATTAAAAATGAAATATTTAGTATTGTTATTAACTCTTATATTTGCTCAGGACGATTTTGATTTTGATTATAAAGAATATGAAAAGGAGGTAAAAGTTTATATTAATCAATATTTTATTAATTGATTATCAATAATTATTACATTAATTTAGTATGGAATGTCAACAAAACAAACAATCTATGTAACACCTGATTATTCAATTAATTATTTGTCAACAAAAACCACATCAACACCTATGCTTACTCGTCTCACAATGATGTCTACTCGATTCAATCTTATTCACACCAAACCAAGTACTATGTTTCCACGGTCCACAACTATGTCTACAAGTCTCATATATACACCTACTATACCCACACCAATGCTTACAATTCGGCATACACCTACCCATGACACTTATGCTAATCCGACCCCCACTTATTCCTATCCGTCCCACACATATGCATACCCATCGCACACCTATTACTACCCGTCTTACCCATATGAATACCCGTCTTTCCCATATGCCTACACGTACAAGTATTATACTTTTGCATCACATCCTACACCTAGTCTTACCCGTATTACAACTATGACAACCCGACCACCACCAATGTTTACTCGACCCAGACCTACGCGTACTCGTCCTACACCTTTGTTAACACGTCCTCCACTTATGCCTACCCATTCCCTCTTTATTTCTACCCGACCCACACCTATGCTTACTCGCCCAACACACTTTTCAACACGTCCCCCACCAATGACTACCCGTACAACACTAATGCCAACCAGTTCCACACATATGTCTACCCAATCATCACCTATGCTTTCTAATCAAATACTCATGTCTATAAGTACAACAGCTATGCCTAATATTAAAGTGACAACACAACTAAATGTAATCAACAGTGAAATTCTAGAAGATACATCAAATATTGAATTCATTGCGATCATTTCTATTATATTAGTAACTGTGACAATACTTATTATACTAATTGTAGTTGTAATTTACAAATTTAAAAAACACCCATATAGAAGAAATTGTGAAATTATAGCTTTAGATAATTTAAATATACTTGACAGATACATGAATGAGACGGCATTTGATTAAAACTTATAATAATTGTAAAAAACCAATAAATAAATAAATTTAAAAAAGAGTTTAAAAATTAATTCTAGAAATCATACTATTATAAATTTTGAAAATTAATTTAATTAAAAACTTAAATAAATTAAAAATTAATCCTAGAAATCATACTATTATAACAACAAATCACCTAATGAACCCATGAATGCGTACGAGTATTACATATCGTGCGAAATGTTTCGGGAAATCTTGGAATGCGTGCAATATTTACATGAATTAAAACCACAAATAATCCATCGTGATCTTAAGCCAGAAAATATTCTAATTGCACAGAATTTAAATGTTGATAATGTTTACCGAGGCCGTTTTTTAAAACTTTGCGATTTCGGTTTGGCTACTGTACACGACAGAAACATACACTATAGGTCAAGTAAAAAACATACAAGCGATGTTGGTGATCTAAGGTACCAAGCACCAGAAGTGGTAAATAAAAAGTACGATCATAAGTGTGATATTTTTAGCCTGGCAAAAATTGGTGGCGAATTATTTGATGTAGAAGTAAATGACAAGTACAAAAAATTTAAATAGCCAGATTTTAAATAATTTATTTTTATTAAAATAATATCATTATTAATTGCAGAACCATAAATAATTACTCAGACGCTCACATATTAAAAGAACGCGCAGCATGTTTACATAAGATATTGCAGTCAATGATGGTATACCCTGTATGGGACGATAGGCCTGAGTGTCGACAAGTGTTGGCCAAACATAACGAGTGGGCAATCGATAAGTTAAATGTGAAGAATACTGATTCTGGTTGTAAAACCAATAATCACTGGTCTCTCAATACAAATATTTTTACGGCAAATGACGTAGAATTTAATGATTTGAAAAATTCGCTTAAATCTAATAGCAATTCATTTTTCCACGATTTTTTATTATGCAAATTAAATAATACTGATGTTTCTACTGATAGCGACAATCAACTTCATAATAGTTTAAATGATATATTAAGCGATGGCATATATAAACACCATTTTGTTGAACTATCAGCCATAGGTTCGGGTTCATTTGGATCAGTATTTAAAGTGAAGCATAAATTAGACGCAAATATTTATGCAATTAAACAAGTTCAATTTGGAGGTAATCGTAAATATATTATCTGATTTTTTTGTGTAAACAAATTCAAATCTAATGAATTAATAATTGGCCCTAGAATTTAGCGAAGAGAAGCAAAATCGTATGGTAAAAGAAGTGAAAAATTTAGCAAAACTTGTATCGGTTTTGTGGTCAAATATTACAACTCGTGGATTGAAACCGATTATCTATTTATACAAATGGAGTTTTGTACCCAAAATTTACGGCATCTACTTATGGACAAATCAGTTGTTTTTGACAGACTTCCGGAGAACCCGATGGATGTCTTTGAGTATTTTATATTCTGCGAAATATTCAAAGAAATTTTAGAAAGTGTCCAGTACATACATGAATTTGATCCGCCATTAATCCACCGGGATCTCAAGCCGGAAAATATATTGATTTCATCGAATATAAACAATAACCGATTTATAAGACTAGGCGACTTTGGCTTGGCCGCCGATCACGATACATCATCAACATCCATGACCCATACCGGAAATGTAGGCACACCGGCATATATGGCTCCCGATTTATATCAGCCTCGGTATACCATCAAAGTAGACATTTATAGCCTGGGCATTATGGCGATGCAGTTGTTTGATTGCAACGATTTTAACAAGAGGTGCGTCATTTATGATTGCCAAAATTTTTTATTAATAATTTTTTTCTCGTTTATATAGTGAAAAATACAATGATACAGTTATATCGGCTAATTTTACTAAAATGTATCATATAGTTCAAGACATGATTGCTACAAGGGCTATTTCCCGACCGACCAGTCGTCAGATATTAGACGACTATAGCCATTGGTCATTAGGTAGAGGTTTAATAACGGAAAACACTGCTAGACTTGACGGCATGTTGGATATGCTTAAAAACAATGCCAATTCATTTTTCTATAAGTTTTTATTATGTAAAACAAAGCAAATGACTACTGAATCGCTCGATCAAGTGGTGTCCATCAAATCCAATGTAATTAATACGAAAATACGAAATTATAAGAAAAAGAATAAGAAATGTATACTTATGTAAATGAAGCTTGTTTTTAATTAATGTTTTGGATGTTATCAGATCAAAATTTATTCTATTTTATTTTAATATAATTTAATTTATAATATCTTGTTTATTCTAGCTATAAATATTAATTAACATAGATTAGTAATCTAAGATTATATTTTATAATTTAACATGTATTTTATATTTAAAAGTTATTAAAAACAATTGTTATTTGTAATAGTAAATAATTAATTAACAATTGATTCATTTTAGAGATTTCAAAAGTGTTTTATAATTAATGTTGCAGATAATCGTATTTATTATTAGTTGTCTCATTTAAATGTCGCATGCTAACTTTACTAAGCCTGCGTCTGACCACTCTGAGTATCCATTCAATCTGCCTTGATACTCGAGTGAATGTCATACTGTGTTTGTCCTTCAAAGGCATACACTGTCCGTTTTTATACACCATATTTTCTGAATAGACGCCAATCAAAATTGCCACACCATTGTCAATGTACTGGATTAAGGGTCCGCCATTGTCACCCTGGTAAAAACACCACATAAACATCAATAAACAATAGTCTGGTAAAATAGTCACAACACAAACATTAATATATTATATGCATAGTATAATTTAAACATAATAAGTTAACTAAATATAATAATAAGATATTACAAAACAATCAAGATGGTATACCTTGCATTTAAACTCGCCCGCCTGCGATGGGTACCGGGTGGCCACTATTGTCCGACCCTTACCCGGTTTAAAGGGCTTAATCCTTGTCCAACCGACCATGGGCAGTCCATCAACATTGCCATAGCCAGCAAAAAGGGCGTACTGACCGTCACGATTGATCTGGTTCATATCGGGCAAACACACGGGTCTGGCCAGAGTCATGGTCTCCTGGTCAAACACCATGGCCGTGTTCAGCTCGATTAGCCCGATGTCATACTCCTTGTTAGCCTTATCGGACGTTTCAAACATGGGGTGCACGTGTGTATCCTTGGCCTCGTAATATTGCGTGTGCTCCAAGTGTTTGCTGCTAAACGCGCTAGGGTAGATGCGCAAATTAGCTACGGTGCAACGTAGCCCGCAACTTTATTTGAATTGGTGGTTAGGTGTGTGTGGGAGTGATGTAAATAACATTTTATTTTAGTTGTGCATTTTATAAAATAGAGTAATAACTACATTTAGTAGAAAGGTATCTAGGTAAATAAAACTTACAATGTATTTTGACCAGCCGTTATAATCCAGCGCTCATTAAATATAGTTCCTGACGCTGAGAAATTGCTATTAAATTAACAATGGTAATTAAATAAATCAAATACTGTTAAATTGTATATAGTCAAATAAATAAGTTGAAGCTTGATGTAATAAGTTGATATTAAATATATAATTTTAAAATAATAAACAACATAAAATAATTACACTCCGTTTTGTGTGCCCGTAATGTATACAATCCACGGGACCTCTCCGGGAGCCGCGGGTCGTCCCCGGCGTACGTTAGCCAACGCCCCGTTACTAGTGTGCCAACTGAAACACCCCTCTTCTAGTTTATGGCCCATATGTGCCACTCCGCACCCGCTTATAGAAACACCAGGGTAATCTCTTATTGTGGCGTGGCTTACCATTGTTACGCTGGGAACGTGAGCTACATTAACAAGGTAATTGTGTTTAATCATGTGCATTTGTAATGGTTGTAGTTTATAATTGTTGTATGTTATTACCTAGCGCATTCAGCCAAAACAATATTAAAATAGTGTAGTTCATGTTGTTTAGTTTAATTAGTCTTTATTATAAATTACTTAAAACAACAATATTAATACAATAGTTTTTGTTTTACTAATAATTTATCATATTTTTAATTAATAAAATGATTTTGTAATATTACCCATAATTATAAATTTACCTTTTTAAAACCTTCTAAGATTACATTGTTATATAAAACCTGAAAAAGTTATTTTATCATATTATAATTAGAAAATAACATTTGTGCAAGTGCAATTAAATAAAACTCATATTGCTACATTTTAATAACACCATGCTCAATAAAATGGCGCTTAAGGGGCAAAAATTGATTAACATTTGTATTGTAAAGGCGTTTAACAATATCGCGATCCGGGAATTCCCGACGAGTATCGGGACTCAAGAAAAGTAATATTGTAAACATACGGTAAACTAACATAAAAAATTTAAACTGACTCAGGATATAGTCGGCCGTATTATACGGCTTAGTGGCCCACTGGGAACCATACAGTTGGACACTCTCCTGGCGATAGACCTGGATGAATTGTCTCATTGCCGGTTCGGCCGTAAACTCAATTTGACCATCAGCGGTTATTTCAACTGTGGGCATAAAAAACTGACCAAGATCGTAGCCACGGTTGCCATACGTGGAGAACTCAAAGTCAATCATCATTGCCTTCTCTCCCGGTGCCGATCCCTCCACCCCCTCCTCGTCTGTGATTATAATGTTATTGAACTTAAGGCCGTTGTGGGAGAAAACCAACGGCCCGTCAGACCACTGGCCACGGATGCTGTCGATAAGCCATTGAATCTCCGCTCTCAGGTCAAGGGTCGGCTCCCGGAGCTGACAGCCGTACTCGCGGAGCACAGCCTCCAGCATAGCGTTAACTTTATCGCCCGATTCGGCCAAAAACTGCTCAAAATAGTTGCAAATCCAGTCTCGATTCCGACCTACCGGTGCGTTCAAGCCGTGAAATGTGGCCAATTGTCGGGCCAACCCAGTCATCAATTGCTCGTCATTGATGTCACTTTTAGCAAAGATCCGGTGCTTATAATACCGGAGCACTTCGCCCTCGGGGTCGAGTCCGTACACATAAGGGCCTAACCCTTTATGAGAGGTTAGGGACATCACAATCGGGTCGTTGAATCGGGGTTCGGTCGGGTGACCGATCTTAAAGTCATACTTCCAGCCGTAGTATTTGACAATTACTTCCCGGGGCTGCGGCTCATCATCGCAAGCATCGCCGGTTACCGGAGCTGCCCGTGATGTGAGTTGACATAAGTATAAATGATTAGTGCGTCCGCCAGACACGGGCCGCACCCGTACGGTCGCTGTCGACCAAATTCCGGCCAAATAGCGTCGGCATAATTGTAAGCACTTATCGTTGATATCGTCGGAACCGCTGTATATTTTTGTGGCCGATGTTTGTGTCGGTTCGACCATATTTTCCGCCCCCTTTTCAGTCATTATAATTACTGTGGAATGTAACTTGGTCAGTTAATTGAGGTGATATTTGCAGTTATAGCAATACAATTATTATAAATTTACAGATGGTGTTATTTAAATGGCAGATGTTTTTTCTATTTAGCAATTAATTATTAATTTTTTTACATAAAAACTATTATTATCTAGATTTTATAAATGAATAATATTGTATTAAGATATCTTATGCACATTTTATTTGTTTGTTTTATTAATTTTTATTATGTTATAAAAACTAATTATTTATCAAAATTTTTGTATTTTATTTTTTATTTAATAATTATTTTACAACCATAATAGTTAAGAATATGATTTGACTGATTTAAATATACCTTGAACTATACCCTAACCCATATATTGAGTTAGGCTTTTACTACAATAATTAATAATTGCTAATTATTGAGATGGTTTACCCGGAGCTAATGGTTGATTAGGCTCAGAAGCAACGTATGATCTTATTGTTTAAAGCATATTACCAATAATTGTTTTAATTTCCTTACTAATTTAAGGAATACAATATTTTTGTAATACAACTTTAATATTAATTTTTTATTTATAAAAATTTATATTTTATTTGTCATATTATTTTAATTTAATAAACAATCAAAATTATAAATTACACCTTGGCTATAATAAATTTATCATTTAAATATAAAAAATTATTTAAAATCATAAATAAATTAAAATATTCATATTATTTTGAATAAATCTAAATAAGTCAATTATAATCTAAATTAATTATGTAATTTAAATACGATAACTAAAATTTTAATTAAGAAATATAAAAAACATTTAATTAGTACTTCTAAAGTAACGTTTAGAATACTTTAGTTAAAAGAATTAATATATAATTTAAAGTATAACAATATAAATTTAAAATTTAATTAAAATTTGCCAAACATCAGGTTACAAATACTTATAATATGACAAGTATAGTAGAAATTAACATTAATTTAATTTTAAAAATATTATAATAAAATCGGTGTACAGTATTATAGTTACATAATAAAGATTGACACAATAATCTTTAAATTAAATCAAACATAGTTAAAATAAAAATTAATAAAATTTATATTTAATAACTTTTCTTATGAAGGGCGAAGACTGAAAGATAAATACCATCATTCAATTGTCTCTAAATGCTTTCAAACATATATTTAATTACTGGTTGGTAACTACAAATATAATAATTAACTAGAATAATATAAAACAACAAAATAAATTATATTGTTCACTAGTATCATGCGTTTTTTTGTACGGATATATAAAATATTATACATGTATAATATAATTTAATCCACAGACTATAGCCTTGATTTTCAATGACATACTGGAGAGAGAGGGCGAAGTGCTCCGGTATTATAAGCACCGGATCTTTGCTAAAAGTGACATCAATGAATGAAAATGAAATGAGAAAATGTTTTATTGTTTTTATTTTTTAGCGCAGTTTTTCGCTGACGAGAGAGAGAGAGAGAGAGAGAGAGAGAGAGTTGAAGAGATAGATGCTTTTATAAATACTATTATAATGATAATTTAATCCTGAATGTGAATTGTAATACAAAAGCAAAACAAAATTTATTATAAATTGTTTAAAACCCATCACAACAGCCAATGAACACATAATAAATGGTTATTTTATTTATATATTTATAGTTATAGATAATAATACTCTTGTTTAAAATATGGTAAAACATTTTTCACTCATCTTTTTCTTCATTATTATATGATTTTATTATTTTGTAATTTTATTTTTTCAAAATTATAATGAAAATGAAATGAGAAAATGTTTTATTGTTTTTATTTTTTAGCGCAGTTTTTCGCTGACGAGTGGATAGAGATTTATAATGCAATCACTGGTTAGACTTGGTTTGTGAGGGGAACTGGTATTTCATTAATGTAAAACATCTGATCCCATGTTTATCCTTATTAACAACAATAATACTGTAGTAATACTACAAAACCTTTTATAATAATATTTATAATGATATGAATTTTAACAGAAATGGCAAATATTTTATATATTTGTGAAAATATGTCGAATAATAATTTATAAAACATTTAATTAATTTAATTTTTAATAATTGTATTCAATTCATCACAATAGCTATTATTTATAGTATTATAAATGTGAATTTTTAATTTATTTAATTGTCTTTGAAATAACGGGGAAAACTGAAGTACAGAACGTCCCCGATTTTGGCACACGCGATTTTAGCAGAATTCGAATTTAGCATAAGGTTTTGTTAGCACCAGCGAGTCATATTAGCACTGTTAATGAACCCGATTTTAGCAGAATTCAATTATGATACAGAACGTCCCCGATTTTGGCACACGCGATTTTAGCAGAATTCGAATTTACGTATTCCAAAACAATCGTGGTCGCTCAGTATAATCGTGACAATTACTTGGGCTAAAATCGTCTTAAGTTAATACCGTGTAGAAAAAGTGTCGTGGTTACTGTACGGTTTAAGCCCCGGCCTGACATATTTATTATATATTTAAATGTAAAATAAATGTTAAGTAATTTTTTTTAGTGTTTTTCACAGATTTATAATTGATTTGACAAAAAAGTTTTATATGTTTTTTCTGTTCACAACTTAATAACAATATTAATAGTAAATAATAAATGAAATCCTAATTAATATTCTTGTCATTCAATTACCGAGAAAAAAGTATTTGTATAAATAAAGTGGTGATTTTTCAAGTGATATAATACTGTACCGCATATATAAAAATAAATTCCCCTAATATTTGTAAATATTTATAAATATCTAATAAAATTTTATATTAAAATATTCTACGAGTGTATGAATACAAGTCATATAAATAAATTAATGGACACTTATTTAACTATCGTAAATATTCCGCACCGCAAACTATACATGTAAAACTTGTGATCAAATCAATGATCATAGTGAAAAAAAACTGTATAATACACATGATGGTAATTACCGTGATTTAATTGATGTGAATACAGTTAATCACATGATCTAATAAACTGAAAAACAAACTGTGTAATTTTCATACTAACACAACAATCTAGTGACTTTGTTTTTGTGTTTAAAAATTTTAATTATTATTTACTGGTCAACATAAACACCACATGTAAGTTTTTTATTTATTTCAACTAGAATAATTTACTAGTTTATAATCATAAATAATCATAAGTTTTAAATCACATGCATTTTTAGTGCGCCAAAAGTGTTATCATGAAATAAAAATATATATAATTATAATTTACTCAATCAGATGATTAAATAAATTAAATAATAAAAGTTTTCCATCATGATGATGGTCATAAATTATATTTCAGTGAACCTCTCGATACTATAAACACAATGGTTAAAATACAAGTTTTTAAAAATAACTAATTTTGTTCACAAAAAACATATTTAATTTGTATGAAAAAGTCTGAATAAATATTTACAAAAATATTGACAAAAATATCATTTGACAGACAAAACAAACTTATAATTAATGACATTATTATAATTAGAGAGAGAGAGAGAGAGAGAGAGGTTCACTGAAATATAATTTATGACCATCATCATAGAGAGAGAGAGAGAGAGAGAGAGAGAGATGTTGTCAATGAATAGGTGTATATAAATATTAAAACAACACACAAAAAGGGTCGAGAGCATAAATCAAGCGATGTAAAATTGCAATACAATTCAATGATCCTATTATGCCATAACATTAACAATGTTAATTTAACATAGAGTGTTTTGTAGACAGTATATGAATGTGTAAATCTGAAGCCCACCAATGTTAAAAACACAAACCATTAATTTAGCATGGTAAAGGTTGCATTAAAACAGTGCCATAATTGCAAAATATATCACGATCAAACCACAACCCGAACAACACCTTAATAATTGTTATAAAATAATCACCATCACAAAATAAAAGTTATTAGACTTATGTAACTTTGAATTATTGGGTGAAAGTGAACGCAAATGAACTACGAGTGCATTGATTGGGAGAGTAAAGGGAAAGGGATGCCAGAAAAATCATTATTTTTGAAAAGGTTAGTTACCATATGTATACTAATATAATTACTACACCTTTATTATTATATACCTATGTATATGCCTATGAGCTATAGCCGGATCCCTGTGTCTGTCTGTATTACGGGGGCAGTAATACGAGTGCATTATATTTGAGTGAAAAGTGTGTTTGAAAGTCATTGGCAAAAGTCATTGAATGTGGTAGAATTATATAATAATAAAAATTAAATGATCATTATGCTTTATTTTGTTTTATATTCATAACGAAATACAACATGATTGAGATGTGCCTCATCTCTCTCTGTAGTGCCCCATAGGCTTAATATTGAGGTTAAGAATATATCACCGCATTTATAGGCGGAATATATTATACGCCAATTTTATATAAATGATATATACATGTATGCCTATTAACCAATATATATTTATGCATAAATCTATATTTATACCAATACGATAAATTTAGTATCAAGATTCATCACTTTTACCACGAAAAATAAGGGTTAAAATTAAACCGAAAGCCTATTTTTAATGCACAACTCCTAAAATGATAAGTTTAAAGGACTTTAGATTTTTGCCATTCAATAGTGTAGGCGTTTTGTGTGTATATACCTGTACAGTATACAGTATACCTAACACTGTCTGTACATCACATCTATGTTACATTATATATTACCTGTTTTGATGGGCTGACTGTACTGTACATAGCTGTGCCCTAAACACATACCTGTGCCCTCTCAAGCCCAGTGCTATCGCTATATGTATTGTCTATGTATTGAAAAATAAAAGTTTTTGTTTTCTTATTGGAAACTTTTATTTTTAGTAACTTATTGTTTGAATGTATAATAAAAAAGTATTTTATTTTTGTTGAATAGTTATTTATAAATACATTGAAATCCCATTTTATATAACCATTGCTTTCACTACTCATCCAAACTATTTTGAGGAGAAATCGATGAAAACGTTTTTGTTTTAATTTATTTTATATTTTTGTTTTGTTTTCATTATATTTTTGGGACAATTGGAAAGTGAAAAATCAAAAGTGATTTAAGTTTTTAATTGTTTTGTTTTGTGTTTTTTAAACGTTTTGTTTTATTTGTTTCACAACTTTTCAATGTAAGTCATGAATTATAATCTCTCTCTCTCTCTCTCTCT
>CAJPIZ010003127.1:0-12305 GCA_905368565.1 Medioppia subpectinata
ATTAATGTCACGTAATGCATACATCGTAAGCACATAATATAATATTGTTTGTTATCTATTAAGTTATGCTAAACAAGTGGTAAAGTCATTGCAATATTTTCACAATTAGTGACTCACAAAACATGTAATACTTTATTGAAATAATTCAATAAATAATATTAGTGTGACATTTATGTGAACTAACCATTTGAATTGTCAAAACCACACCAGCAATCATAAACATAATGTTAAAAAAGTGTTAACTCTTTAAATATACCAAAATACTAATACTGGAATAATAATAATCACAAACTTCAATAATAATGTCTGCAATTTTAAATAAGTTTGGAATTTGTGCCCAAATTCCCGATCAATTCCCAAAACAAGAAATCAAATTATTTCATGTTTTTGATGATAAAAAAGGGAAAAACCTATTGTTTGTGACAACCAATGATCGGGTCTATGGGTTGGGCAGTAATAGTGAGGGAGTGTTGGGTTTGGGACACAACCGACCCATACATACACCCGAAGAAGTGCTGGAATTAAGTAATAATAATATACAACAGTTTTTCAGTGAAATTAACATTGTATTGGCTTTGAATAGCGATCACCAATTGTTTGGTTGGGGTTTTAAAACTCCGAATGGAGACACTTATAACAAACCAAAAGAATTATTATTATGTAATTCACGTGATATACGTATTGAGAAAATATCATGTAACCGGAGAATAGTTACTGTTCTTATATGTAATGACCGTATATTTCAATGGAGACATAAATCAATGGAAATACAAAATCCAATTGAAATACAATTTCCCGAAATAATTGTAGACATATTGTGTTGTGATTGGATGTCATTTGGCATTACATTATATGGAGAGGTGTTTATTTGGGAAGTGTTTGCAGAAAATAAGACAATAATTTCACCAAAACTATTAAGAAATGTTAATAATATAAGAACTGTTTGTAAGAGTATGTTGTCTGAGATTTTTATGTTATCATATGATAATCACGTCTACATATATGATTTGAATAATGAGAAGATTATCAGGATTACCAATTTGCTTTTTACTGATCTTGTTCAATTAAATGGTCATGATGATATTGCGGGAATTAGTGGCGAGAAAGTATATAAATATAATGAATGCAATGTTTTTATTGAGACTGAGTTTAACACATTTGATGAATACTTCGCTAATGAATATCAATTGAGTCATAAAACAATTGATATAACTAAATATTCTACATCAAATAATTCGTTTCAATACCCCAGTAAATATTATATTATTTTATATAACTATAACAAGAGAGAGAGAGAGAGAGAGAGAGAGAGAGAGAGAGAGAGNAAATGGTTGTATTCAGTGGTCTGCGTAGAGAGAGAGAGAGAGAGGTAAATTAGCATCTGTTTATTGATTTTCTTTTGTTTGTATATTTAACAGTTTTAGATACGAGTAATGAAATGAAAACGTATGAAATACAAAAAAGTTTAGGCACAGGTAGTTTTGGAGAAGTGTTTAAAGTAATGGATAAACGTAATGAAGAACAATATGCGATTAAAAAATGCTCATTAAATGGTAAGATTTCAAAAAAAATTATTTTAATTAGTAATATTTATAAATATTTAATACTTTATTATATGTTGTAGTTAAATATTTATGTAATTTTAAGGTCTGAATGAAAATCAAAAACAAAACATTTTAAACGAAACGCATAATTTGATAAAATTGCGCTCAGAATATGTCACTCAATACTACTATTCATGGATTGAAAATAACTGTTTATATATTCTTATAGATTGTTTGGCCGGAAATTTAACAGATTGTTTGCAAATTAAAGAAGAATTATTTGGGAAAATAATGACAGAATTTGAATATTATATTTTATATCATATATTTAAACAATTGGTGGAAAGTGTGGAGTATTTGCATAACAAGGATATCATTCACAGAGACATCAAACCCGATAACGTGTTGATTGACAATAAATACAGATATATAAAGTTATGTGATATCGGTTTGTCTAAATCCGTGGATGTATTGAGTGATGGATACAAACAAAGTAGTGTTAAACACACCAAAGATGTTGGAAATATTGAATATCAGGCACCGGAAGCGCAGACCTAGTGTGACCAGGTGATAAAAATATAATAGTGTACAATCATAGAAAATTTCGGTCAAAATAGTGTACAAATAGTGTACACAATATTTATTGAAAATTTTGATTTTAAATATTATAATATTTGATTTTTATTACAGTGGTTTATATTTGGCATTAGATTTAACAGCTTTTAACAGTTCTGTATTAGATTTAGCGAATAATTTAAATTCATTGCAATCCATTTTAAAATTAGTTTTTATGCAAATTTCGGCTTTTAATAAACCAATACTTAATCGGTTTCTTTCGTCTCTCCAAACTTTATGCATAAGACTGAACACTCGTTCAACAAAATCGTTATCAATAGGTATAGCCATTACTGATTCCACAACTTTTTCTAAATTTTTCATTTCGTGTTTCGATAGGATTTTACAATATTTTTCAATAGAATTAGCATTTGATTGTAATATTTGAGGATTATTTAGATATTCATTAAAAGAGTTAATTTCGTCAAAAAGTAAATCATTATTAATTGAAATATTAAGCAATTTTGAAATTTCAAACACTTTGTCATAATTCAGATTATTGTCCAAATTTAACGAACCAAATAATTTAAACGGCGATGAATTAAAATCAAAATGAGTTATTAAATAATTCAATGCTCTATTGTATACAGCTTTAGCATTAACTTTGAATTCATTTTGTATAGTTAAGTCAAAATACTTTGAATTTTCTGTAATATTTAATCCAAAAAATTCATATTTTATACGATTTTCGAGTTGTGTTTTAAGTTTTTGCATATAATCATAAAGATTTGTTGAATTCACAGTTGTTTTTTCAAATGTTTTAATTAACGTATGAAATATGTTCAATATTTGCATTGAGAAATGTAGATTAAGTTCATATAATGTAGTATTATTTTGTTTCTCACTATATACGAATTCCTTTATTATTTGAGGTAAATCGTCAGATTCTAATGTAATAAAATATTGTTTAATTGGTTCAATATTTTCAATTAAACGACTAATTGCTGGATATAAAGATAGCCATCGTGTGGGCACGTGTTTTAAAATAGATTTAAATTCATTGTCTGTTAAATCATAACACGATTTTAACGAATTCACTCGTTTTGCAGAGCATGAGAAATGTAAGTATATTTTAATTACTAGATTTTAGATATCATAAGGAAATTGATTGAATGCATGTTTGGCAGTGTTATGCAAAACATGACAATTGCAATTTGCCTTAACAATAACATTATTCATTTGATTAAATTTTTGATACACTGAATGATGGATACCGTAATTAACCGATGCGTTGTCACCACTGTATGCAATCATATTATTAATATTAATGCCATTTTCGTTATGACAATTAATTAACTTATTATGGATAGCATCGAATGTTTCATTTGAATCTTTATAAAAGTCTAATACAAAGTTATTAATTCCAGTTTTTATATCAAAATATTGTATTCCTATGGGAAACAATTTTACATTGCCTTTATTTGAAGCATCACTTGAAACAGAAAATAACTTTCCATTTATATTATTTAAATGTTTTTCTATTGAAAGTGGATATAACACTTTTTCGGCCAGTAATTCCATCTTCGTTCGGCCACATTGTATGGATTGACACACTTTAGAGTCTGTGAAAAGTTGTTTAATTAGTTTGATATTACAATCAGTTGAGCGATAGCTTAATTGGTGGGCAATTGTATGATATGTCAGACATATCTCAGATAGTGCTGTATTTTCACAATCATTTGGCGTTGATTTAGACACAAATTGGTTGAGTGTTTGATTTGATCTCATTGTTTGTTCATTAGATTTATGGATTGTTGTGTTCATGTGTTGGGATATACCGGTCACTCCCAACCATTTAATGGTAAACTCTTTGTTACATATATTACACTTTGCGGTCAAGTCATCCTTCTTTGTGAGCCAATCCTTAAATTGTGGTTTAATTAGCCATTCGTTGTTAAATTGAGTCGTCCTTCTCTTCGGATCCTTTGCAGACATTTTCACGGGTTGTTTAAATGTTATCAAAATTATCAGTAAATTATTGTGTTATTAAAACAAAATTACATTAATGATTGCCTATTCAAACATATTTATAAACAAAGTGTGTTAAACATGTGTTCATATCATTGTTTATTATAACATTAGTGAGAAATTTTTTGTTGAAATGTTTATGCTTTCATGTAATATTTTGGCTCATTAATTGTCTACAATTTTTTATGCACTAAACACATGATTCATATGACATATCGTTTATTGTTCAATACAAGCATTACGTGTACATAAAACAAAATGTTTTATAAAAGTTTTTATTTTTTGAGTTAATTTTTCTTAATGAACAATTAGTGTACAATAGTGTACAACATAAAAATAATGTACAAGGAGTTAAAATAGTGTACAATGTTGCCCAATAGTGTACACCTGGTCACTCTACGCAGACCACTGAATACAACCATTTAATAGATATCTATAGTCTGGCAATTACTGGGACACAAATTTTTGGATTTAATATAAGAGATATTGAAAACGGAAAGTATGTTATTAGTATATATGACATAAAATATACATATTTTATATGCTATTTATAAATTATCATTAAAATTATAATTTTAGATTGAATTTAAATTTAAAATTTAATAATAACGTTAATATGGAGAATAAATTACAAGAAATAAACCAATTATTGGTTAAAATGAGTGCTAATAAATATTCAATGAATGGATCGACTGATTGGAGACAAAGACCCGAATGTAAAAACATTTTACACAAATTAAAGCATTTATCGATTGAACCAATTGTCGAGAAAAACCATAATTTATTATCAATTGATTTAATTGAAAACAAATATATACTGTTTTATGAATTATTTTTAAATTTTCATAAATTGTCAACTTTTTGTCAATCAATTGATGAAATCAAAGGTAAATATAATTTTTAAAAATATATTATCAGGACAATACTATGAGCTACAGTAATTACATAAACAGATTTGTATTGTGGGGCTACACTTTATCTGTACTTGCATTAGCCTAACACTATTGCGTATAATGCAAGAAAACTAAGGGCATAGTGAAGGGAGAGTAACTTTTTAACCCCATTTTTAATTTGACAAATTCTGTAGTACAACAGCAATATTATAATTTGTAATAGTTTATAAAAAGTAATAGTTGTTGAGCACATTAATGGTCTAAAACATGATTCTTGTCGGGTAGGTTTTTGCTCCCAATTTTAATCTTGCTGATTTATATATATTTTTAATAACAATTCAGATATGAATAATGTGGTTTATAGGACGCCATTACTGATATCCCGCACTGTACTTTATTGTTCAAAACCTATAAATGTTTTCAATGCATGTTTTATGTGCGGCGGTCAAAATTTGTTAAGGTTTTTAATCGGTAACTTTTAACTATGTTTAAGCTAATTATTAACTTCTTATTATAAATAATTTTAGGAATAACTCGTGAAGAATACAAAATAGAAAGATATGAAAGATTGCAACACTTAGGAACCGGTGGTTTTGGTGAAGTATTTACAGTTAAGGCTAAACACAATGGAAAGATACATGCGATTAAAAAATGTCAATTAAATAGTAATAGTTTTAAAATTATCCTAAAATTTTTAAACATGATTGCAATTAAATATTACATTTTTTAAAAGTTTTGACTGCAAAAGAGAAACAAAGTATTATGAATGAATCGCATAACTTAATAAAATTGCGCTCAGAATATGTAATTAAATTTTATTATTCATGGATTCAAAACAACTGTTTATACATTCTTATGGATTGTTTGGCCGGAAATTTATCAGATGTTATAAAGGCTAAGAAAAAATTATTTGGGAGAATAATGACAGAATTTGAATATTATATATCATTTAATATATTTAAACAATTGGTCGAAAGCGTGAAGTATTTGCACAATAAAAATGTGATTCACAGAGACCTCAAACCCGATAATGTGTTGATTGACAACGAAAACAACTACAGATATATAAAGTTATGTGACTTTGGTTTGTCTAAATCTGTAGATGTATTGATTTATCGTTACCGACAAAGTAGTGCTAAACACACCGCAGATGTCGTTCAATATATGGCACCCGAAGGACAGACCACTGAATACAACCATTTAATAGATGTCTATAGTCTGGCACTCATTGGAGCGAAAATATTTGGTTTCGATTCCGAGGATATCAGAGACGGAGTGTATGTTATTATATAACCATTTAATAATTAATAAGTGTTTTTTGGTTTTAGGTTGAATTTCGACTTTCATACTATTAATAACTTTATTTTAAGAAGAAATTTGTCAGAAATATACCAATTATTACTATCAATGAGTGTTAGTATAGAGTATAGAAAGATTGATTGGAAACTAAGACCCGAATGTGAAGTAATTTTACGCAAATTAAAACATTTATCAATTAAACCGATTGTAGAAATAAGCGATTCATTATTTAATAATATAATTGACAATAAATTCACACTATTTTTTGGTCATTATTGTGAATGCCATAAGTTTAATATTATTTGCAAAACAAGTAATAAAAATAATGGTAAATGAATATTGTTCATAAGTTTTATATTTTTACATATTAACTGAAAATATTTGTTTTATAGATATTGTTGAAGTTGTAAATTCCTACAAAAAGCAGCTTGACCAATTTGATGATTCAATCTATTTAAATAAGCTTGTAAAAATAGAAAATAATATAAACAATAACTTTTATTATATAACCAAATGCAGACGACAAAATGGTAAGTAAATAGTTAATATAAACTTTATATGTTAATAGTTTGATATTGTTATAATCTAGCTAAATTAAGATAAAATGTAAACACAAATATAAAATTACTAACATAATATAAGTTCACATTTTTAGGGAACAAGTTAAGTTGTACAAAACATTTTTAAGTTTACATCCGTCTAAATTATTTGAAACAGTTCTAAATTGTTTAATTTAATTTAATTGTTTTAATAATTTTAATCAAATATAATTTATAGATCACAACAAAACCAAAGAAATTATAACAAATATTAGAAAAATTGATGCATTAAAACATAAATATTTGCTACAAATTAATAACTCTTGGATTGAAAACAATGAGATTTACATTGAAATGGAGTTTTGTTCGCAAACTCTATGGGATGTCATAAATGCAAAACACGTGATATTTGGGACACAAACCCATCACTCGTTGGCAATCATTTCAATTGATTTCCTTATTTCACAGCAATTGTTGAGACAATTATTACATTGTATTCAAGCAGTGATTGCTTTGGATATAAACATTGAAAACATTTCACTAAATACGAAAAACATATTTATACAAAATGATATTAGAACGAGTGAATATTATACACAATTATATTGTAAAAAGTATACAAATCTTGGTTTTATTAAAACATTTTCAACTACTCTTCGAACGAACAAAATCACTGAAATCGGAAAAATTGCCAAAAGTTTATTTGAAATACAATTAACACATACTAGGTATTAATTATTACATAAATTAAATACATATATTAAATATATAATAAAATCTAATTAATTGTTACAGAAATGGCTATAAAAATATTTGTTACAAGTCATATATTTTTGCTAATTTTGGTGTAAATACCGATAAAATCCAAAAATTTATTAATAAATTACTGAAGCGATCCGATGATAGAGATATTGTCGATATAATGAGTGAATTTAATCATATTTTTGATGACAATAATAGCAAAATAAACGAAAAATCAATTGATTATAAATTCATTCATAATTTTTTCAAACAAACACAACAAAAACAGTAATGAATTTTTATACAAATATTTTTTATAAAATATTAACAATTAATATATTTTATAACAGATTTACACAAACTATTGATAATAATTATGAGCCACCGGTAAAGAAACCACATAATGAAAGCCCTGTTATGTGATTCCACTGCATAGACTTAACCAAACACATCTAGTTTGAAGCGCCTGTACCGGGAATATAACACTCGGGGTGAATAAAATATTTAAAATGGTTGATCTACAGAATTACGCGTAACACAAGTGCAAGAATTATTCGGGCGGTAATAAACGCAAACTATCGCTAGCTATGTCTCTGATAGGGTAGCCATCTGTCATATTGCTGGACGAGCCCACGAGTGGCGTAGACCCGGTGGCCCCGGCGTAAGATGTGGCGCTATTTAAAAATGTTCACTAATTAATAAACATTTTTATTAGCATATCATACACATAACATAAACCGCCGCAATTGATGCTTATTTTGATAATGTAATACATGTATGTTTTTTAAAAATTAAAAATGTATTAGAAGTAATTTTAAATCCTCAATGAATTTCAAAAAATTTGTCATTAATTTATTGTTTAATTTAGACCATAAGTGTCTTATACTGTATATTACTTAAGGCTCTATATTATTTAAGGATATTAAAAGTTAAACATTATGTTTCATAAATATAAATAATATATGAAAATACAGTACAGAATAACACATTAACTTAATCTCTGGCCTCAACCGACAGATACATAGTTTTCGGCGCTTTCATAACGGGATGTGTTTTGACAATTGGCGGCACTTTTGTGTCCTTATGGACGGCGAACCGGAAGCGACGCAACACATGAACTAACGCCAGCTTTAGCTCCATTAAGGCGAACGCCATTCCCACACAAACACGGGGTCCGGCGCTGAACGGCATGAATGTATACGGCTTTATATTGCGACGATTTTCGGGTAAAAACCTATCGGGAATGAACTGACAGGCGTTCGGGAAGTACTCTTCCGAGTGATGGATGGCGTAAACTAGTATCTCAATCGGCTGTCCCTTCGGCACCACAATCCCGGTTTGGCCCAAAGGGAACTCACGGCCGGGTATTCGCCGGTACTTAACGGGTCCGCCGTGAAGGCGTTGGGTTTCGCTGATCACAGCGTCCAGTAGTGGCAGTCGACACAACTCGTCGTAACCGATCTCCCCGTCGGCGTCCACAGCGGCGGCAATCTCTTCGTAGAGCCGGTGCTGAGCGTCCGGATTGAGTGCCAACTCATAGACACAAAACGACAGTACGTTTGAGATTTGGTCGAAAGCCGTGAAGTATATGAAGAATCCCTGCGCAAGGATTTCCTCTTCAGTCAACTTCTTGTTGTCCGACATATTGTTGTCAAACGTTTTCGCTTTCATTTCGAGACAATTTTCTCCTAAATATACATTTGTTAGTGATTTTCACATCAAAACAAATACTCCAAACTAATCAATATTTAAATTAAAAATGTATTTAAGCGAATTAAGCATTATCTTATTACAATAATTATAAGCCTGTTTTATTAAATTAAATGTGATTGCAAAGTTATGGATAAAGTTTAAATAATAAAACAAAATACTATTAATGGATACCAATGTACCAGGGCAGGAGCACGTAAACTGTAAGATTTTTACTACATTTATATATATAATATACGGACATGTAGGGTACAATTATAAAAAGCATAACAGTACAAAAATTATATTCAAAAATAGCATATTGAACTTTAAAAAAGAAAACTTTAATTATTACCTTGATAATATTTTAAAAAACTAACCTTCAATATCATCGTTAGGCTCGGGTTCGTTGGGACCGAGTTTTGATCGCATGAATACTCCCAAAAAATCAATACTATTCGCCACCAAATGTTCCCTCGCTTTCAACACACCCTTCAAATTATCGCATATATTATCAATAGTTTTCTCATTAAAAATAGACCGCAAACCAAATGCTTTCAACAGCCGTCCCGACAACACCTGTAGGGCCAACAACTTCCACACCGGGAGCACAATCAACGGCCACGCCGTGCGTACAAACGGGTGTCGGGGCTGACTGTAGGGGTCAGTGGCGATACCAAAAGCGCTACGGTTTATAACGCTTAGGGAAAAGCAGCCAAACGTACGCTTGAGCTCACAGGGGCGGCCCTCCCGGGCGTACCCCTCCAACACACTGACCAACTGTTGGTCAACGCATTGCCTGACCAGAGGGTAGTGGCGACGCGTGCGAGCGGTGGTGAACGCCGGCTGTATGGCTGCCCGCATGCGGCGCCACTGTTTGCCCCGAACCGCAACCAGCATGCGGTCGACGATAGGGTGACCAACGTTTGCGATACGGACTTTGGTGTTGAACATCCGGAAATCCTCGACCAATATCTGTTTGATAATCTCCGGATCGCCCACTTGTATGATCGGTCGACTGCCCTCGAAAATGCTTGTGTTATTGTGTAATAAATCATAATTAGTTTTAGTGGTCAAATAATATAATATTTATTTAGTCTAGGATTATTTAGACTATTTGTTAAGTTAAATAATAATATTGTAGTTTTTAGAATTGAATATGGGAATTATTTTCTAAAATCTAGTTTAATTTTTAAACATTGTAAACACTTTAAGCTCTAAAATTTTTAATTTAAACTTAAAATAGTTTCTTTTTATAGGTAAACATTTATTTTTTAAAAATAAGTTAATAAACAGTAATTACCCATAGATTGCACCAAATTGTTTCATTCGCTTCACTTCGAGGTCGGGCTTTGAAACAAAGAGCAGATCCAATAGATTACCGAATATTATCACAGGTTTGGGCCCTTTTAGGCCTAACTTTTTAAAGTAACCAAAATTCTTGGTTAAATGTCTGTTAATAAACATATTAAAGTTAGCCTAACATGCTCAATTATTTATAATTAATTAAAATCTATATTTAAACATTTTAAAAAGATTAATATAAAAATATAATTACATTAAATAAATTAAAATTATGTCAATTTCAATTTTATTCAATAACTTACCTATATAATAAACAGAGAGCGCCCACAAATGCCAGGCCATAGATTGGCCAATAATTTGCTAATAAATACATAACTGTTCCCATCATTTGGTAACACTATTAACAATAGACTTAGTTTCTTATAACAGATATTATGTAAGAATTTTATATGATTTATATATGAAAGAGTATTTATAAAGATCTAATAAAATATAAGTTCTAACTGAACATGGTCGTCACTATTTATACGTCTTAATTTTTAAAAAATAACTGACTGTTCATTATATAATTGTAAAATCATTATATTATTTACTTGTTTTTGTTAATTAATAAATAGTCAGTATTTCGCCAGTATTTCATAATAAATATTTCGCCACATTATTTTATATTATTTTAGTATCACAAGATTAAAATATATTCTTTATGTACTAAATCAATAACTAATATACGAGAGTTGTATTTGTGAATAATAATTAGATTTTTTGAACAAACAATAAAATATTTATGAATATTTTAAAAATATTATTAAACATCAAAAATAATAAGCAATTGTTTAAAAAAATTTACAAATAAATTAAAAATTAAAAGTATCTATAACTTTACATACAATTAAAACAATTAATTTGTAAAAAAAACTTTAATAATATTGATCAATATCAATAGTAATCAATAAGTAAACAATTTTGTAATTCTTTGTTAAAAACAATATTTTTATAATAATCACTGAATAAATTATAAATCAATTTGTATACTGCACATGATCGTTTATTTTTTTTATGTTTGATCTTATTTGTTTTCGAAATAACTTATCTAGTCCATACATGTTAACATATTTTAATCTAAATATTTAATGATAGATCTTTTGGTAAAAATAATGATAAAACATTATTTAGTACTAAAAATTATAAATAAAAATTATTTTAAATTAATTGAAAAAGTTTTTTATTCAAAGGTTTTATTTTAAAAGTTACATGATAATTTACTGTGAGTATTTACATGATAATTTACTTAATTTAGTACCACAAATCATACATATTTAACAATATCACTTTTGATTTTGCACATGTTCATAACAACATATTATACGAACAACTATTATATTACATAATATTCATATTCATAACTTTAGATCCTAAACTTTTTATTAGGTCCGTCAAAAAAATCGTGCGCCTCGAAAATCGTTATATCTCCTAAACGGAATGAGCTAGATCAATTCTGTAAACGGTTAAACAAAGATCCACATGTCTAGTTTTTTGTATCAAAAAATTATTAAAATTACGTGACTAGAACATAGAAATTTTTGGGTCATTTCGAAATGCTATGGTTTTAGCCCATTTGAAAAGGGGGTCGGAAAGGGGCGGGTATGCTATTTGGAAGAGGAGATGTCAATGTATATTATAGCAAAATTTGATTAAGATTAGTTCAGCCATCT
>CAJPIZ010003128.1:0-12305 GCA_905368565.1 Medioppia subpectinata
ACAACGCCTCAACACAATTCAGGATCGATGCCATCCCAACACTCACAGCACAGTTCAGGACAACAATATGTGGCCACTAATGAATGTCGTCTTATTGAATACCGTGGGGCGCGTATCGCAGCTTTTCTCAGTGCAAACAGATCCCAGTGCTCTGAATATCTGTTATGTTTGCCACAAGCTTTCGAGTTGTTTCTAAAACACTTGGTCGGAGGTCTTCACACAGTCTATACTAAACTCAAAGTAAGTCTTCAAACAATCACTCTTTTCAATGAAAGCCAATCATTATATAAATGCTGTTTTTGCACACTTTGTTAACGTCTTAACAAATACCCTTTTAATTGATTGAATCGTCTTTTCATTTATATCATTTAATTATCCGATTGTTTTATAGATTCCTATTATAAGCTATATTACGATACTTATAATAATTATATATTTTAGTTTGTTTTTTAAATTAATAATCAAACAAATATAAATAAATTCGAAGTTTAATCTGTAAATAAAGATTATGATAAAAGTGTGTTATTATATTAAATAACTGAATATAAATTGAATTTTACAAATTTAGCTTTAATATGCAATTCTTACACTCTTATCAGACTACGGCAAATAAATTACATACAAATGTTAATCATTTTTGATAAGTGAGTAAAACTATCAACCAATTTATTTGTTTGAAAAAAACTAATTTTCTTTGCCTCAAGTTATTTAATATGCACTCAAAATGCTTTCTCACAAATTATATTAAGTTTACAGTGAAATAAATGTTCACTCAATTTGCTTTCTTTAAATAAAATATTTGTGATATTTTTTTATTGCTGTTTTGTTTTCGTGATACTTTTTATTTTAAGCATTTGCTAAGTTATATAAAATTACATTTTAATAGAAATATACATTCTTTTAATTAAAAAATGTTAGCAACAAATTTATTTTTTATTAAATATCATGTGTTGTTTTAATTAACAATATAATAAAAAACAAGATTACCATTAATAAATAAATGTTATTCTCTATTTGTTTACAGCGTTTAGATATAGTGCCGATTGTATGCAATGTTGAACAGGTGAGAATCCTGCGAGGTCTGGGCGCAATTCAACCTGGTGTTAACCGATGCAAATTGTTGTCAACTCAAGACTTTGATGTCCTATACAAAGACTGCACGACTGCCCGGTATGTCAACCACTTTCTCATTACCATTCTTTGTCTTATAATTGTTGATCAGACGGTCAGATTAGTTCACATTTTTATATTCACACCTTTATTCTTAATGTATATTATTTAGAATTCAGTTTATAGACATTTATTTGATTTATTCTTAAGTTTTTAGTTATGATTTAATAAATATCAACAAAAAATATTAGTAGACATAAAAGTAAATACTTTTTGTTGTTGCTATCACTTCAAAGTGTTTGAAAACCGATGCGTTTTATATGATAGACATGTTTTGATTGATTATAAGAAATGCTCCATAAAAACAAGAATATATACACTTATATATGTTTACCATTCAAATGCATCGCTGCCCTCACAGAAAAATGTATGTATTTGATATTTTTATTTAAACTAATTATAAACCTTATATTTTAAGCAAAACACTTGCAATACTTTGAATTGAGTATATATTTGAATTGTTGATGTAAAAATTCAATTATTTATTAATATAGCATTAAAATGGTAACAGAATATACTTAACTCTTGAAAATAAATTAGTTTTAAATATTTATAATCTATTTAGTAGTAATGCCGACATTTGTTATCAATATTATCCACACAACAAATATTAACACAAAATTAATTTTCTTTTTCGTTACTTTTGACATCTTCTCAATTGTCAGAACAGAATTGTCAAGAATTTTGATATAAATATTTACAAACCCATACTTTTTGAAACAAAAGTTATTTTAATACTAGAACTAAAAACTTAAACTAAGTTTTCAGCTTTTCATCCAATGAATGATTTGTGACTTAATAGAGAATTGCGTTAATATTGAATATTGTATTTCATAACCACTTATTGATGGCTAATAAACAATAAAATATATATTTTAAAAACAGCTTTAGTTTCATATGTGTTGAAAATGAGTTGTGAAATGAAAGCTAAGACCACATAATAAGTTATTGAAAGCCCTAATAAAACTACCCCTTGAGTGGAGTTGTAATGATGTTAACACTTCAATAACCTGATATACTTCTTATGCAAGTAATAGCCGGGTCTGTCAAAGCTGGCAAACCTGGAAAACATGGTAACCGCGCAAAAACTCGTATCGCACACCAGTTGTGGCACAACAATCAACTCAATGGCCGTTTTCAAAGAGTTATTTTGTTACACAACTCCACTATAATATCAATTATTATACAAGTAGTGCACAATACGGACAGTACGCCATACTTACCATATTGTTAGCCTCATATCATATCGCATCGAGTCTTATATTCAGACTTTGTTGTCACCTCTCTTAGGGGTTTATCCCAACAGTCAATCGTTTATTGAATGCTATCCTTAAAACACAATTCAGTTTAAGTACTTTTGTTGTACAATATATTCACAGTGTGTTAAAAGCGCTTATGAATTGTTGGTTTGCATCATATTATGTATGATATTATAGATCAAAGTTTTATCAGTTTTTTTGGTATTGTATCCTCAGAGAGGAGCTAACAGTTGTTGTTGCAAATCGTGAGCCATTTTATTCAGAACCGGCCATTATATCAATGGAAATAATGTTTAGTTTCATTAGCAATGATTGAATGCAATATTATTTAATATATGGCGGACTTAGTCTTTCAGAGATGAAGCTCTGTTGCAATCACTTTGATATGTGGTACCGGTTTTCAATGCAATCATAATTGCAGTCTTTGATATCCTTGTTGTGGCAAATGTGGAACTCCTACAAGAACTGTGAGTTATGCCACTCTCACCGCCACTTTATGCCCCTCTCACCCGCTCTCGCCATTCATTTCACTTCTAAATACTCTACAAACAAATTATACCAAATATTTGTATTTTATCACTGATTCACATCTGCTTCACAACAAATCTTTTTTGATTTACATTTACTTTAAAACTCGAAAAACAAATGCTTTTTCCCTTAAATTAAGAATTGGCTCATAATTTTCTCATAACTTTTTTCAACTCAAATTGTTTTTTCAATAGTAAAAACAAATCACTTTTCGTTGTCATTTTGGGTACACTCCCTCCGCCTCTCTCTCTCTCTCTCTCTCTCTCTCTCTCTCTCTCTCTACAAATGAAATATTTGGCAATTTGTTAAATTCTGTAGTAATACCGGAGCCCACAGTAAGGTCAGTAAGATATCAAAGCAGAGCTCAAATTGACCGCAAAATATAAGACTGAGTGTCACTAAAAGCAATACAAACAGAATTGAAGTCAATTTAAATGGTTTTGATTTATCTATTAATTAAAATTGAAATGAAATGAAACGAAGGAATAAAAGCAATAAAAATATGTTTCAAACTTAGGCATCAATTCAAGGCCTAAAAGCTCATAGATTTAAATGGTTATATAGACTGTACCGGCATTTTTTGCGTTATGATCCCGACTCGCTATCGGCGATATCACTCCCCCTTTAGTTTAAGGTGGAGTACAGGGGGAACAGTACCCCAAGAGTACCCCAAACAGTACCCAACACTGCCATAGTTTGTCTGTGTTTTCGTTTCAATGTATTAGTTGTTTGCAAAAGAATTTCCAATTAAACTCGAAATGAAGAAAAGAACTCAAAACGAGTTTCATTTCATTTCATTTGTTTTTAGTATTTTTTATTTCAAACTTCGTGTTTGGAGCTGACAATCGGACCCCTCCCACATCACCACAACACAGCACAACACAGCACATCCCCGGCCAACACTATCCCCCCACAAACCGACGATCTGTTTGTTCCCCTTTCAACCTCTCATACACTCATTGCAGTCGAAGAATAAGTCAAAACTAAGAGAAAAGAGAAAATATAAGTGAAATGAGAAATGAAAATATTTTGAGTTTTTGTTTTAATTGGCAGCTGTACTACCAGTGCTAGAGTGCGGTGTTGTAGTGCCGGTGCTGTTAGTCTTGTCTCTTTGTGAGCATTGAAAATAAATTGCATTCGTTTGCCTCATAAGTGGATTCAGTCAAACAATAATCTCTAATATAATACCAAAAAAGTATAGATATTTGCAAAATAGTGAACAGCACTCATACAAGTCCAGTACTGAGCCGTGTCTAGAGTTGCCTTTATATGGGTTCCCCTCCCTGTGCTCTATTAGATGTGGTGTAAAGTTTGCCATTTGTACAAAAGCATTGTTAACATCAATGCTATTGTTGTTATGTGACCACAGTATGAATGTATGGCCTTATCTCTAATCTGCTAATCGTATTCATCTCTTTCACATCACATCATAAGTGCTACTAAAATGTCATTTTTAGTAAATTTACAAAAATTAACCCAATCTTTGCGTAACATATTGCTTACTGTGAGAAACATTTTCCAATCCATGCTCTTTCCAATACTGCATAAGAGATTCATTGCTAACAATGTTAGGCTTTACCACCAAAACAGTGACATAAAGCGGAAAATCCAATAGATTTATGAGCAAAAAGTGAGACAAAGAGAAACATAGATTAGAGATGTAGTCGAATAAGTGTTGCGATGAAAGTGAGAGTCAATGAGAGCAAAGGGAAATACAAGGGGGAGAGAGAGAGAGAGAGAGAGAGAGAGAGAGAGAGAAATAATGCAACAAATGTTCTGTCATTTACTTCACTTCTTATTCTCATTGCTTTCCGCTTTGGTTTAGCAGATCTTTGGCCGCAATCGATGCAAACACTCACTCTCTATGCGCTGAGTCTCGCATTCAATGCCTTAACAACTCATACATACAATCACTTTATGTTCACTGCTTTACACAACAGCCGACTCTATGCTATCAAAAGTGGCTCTTTTCTCGCTCTTTCTCTCTCTCTCTCTTTTCTCTTTCCTTTCGTTTAAATATCTCTTTCTCTCTCTTTCTCTGTATGTCTGCATTGAATTGAAGTATAGGTTCAGTTCTAGAGACGACTGCAATCGTATTTGCGCTATATAGCCATCCAGACATTCCTCCACAATCACATCCATTTCCACTATACTCATCACTTCTCACAATCCCATACATCTCATCACTAATTGTTATCATATCATTCAATACAACTCTTTCACCACTAATACCATTCAATTGCTAACAAATTATTTTACCATTTTTAATTATCATTGATATTAATTGATTTAAAGGTCATTTAAAGGTGACAATTGATTGAATTGATGTAAACAAATCAGTGAATGTTATGTTAAGAATATGTCGATTCTGTGATATTTGATGTAAATGAATGGCACATCTATTGTCGATTGCATTAAAATCATAATACAGTAATACAGTGGATGGGGAATGGGATGTGATGTACAGTATTATAGTTTATAGTGACAGCTGTTTCAATAGTGATAATGCAATTCCGACTTATGTTTGACTTTAAGCTTTTCTCTTTGTTTTTATTGCACTTCTCTGTGGCCTTAGTTTCGATTTCACTCATTATATTGAATGGCAATACGAGTGCACATATCCTACCATTTCTTTGTTTCATTGCTCGACACGACACTAATTCTCGCTATCAGTGAATCCATTCGTTGTTTGTATTTAATACTCCTATTCGCACATCAATTGCCAGTCATTAAAAACTTATATACTTTGATATGTTATACAATAAAACAATTTTCAGTACAAATGGAAACAAAAAAGACTAACCATTTGTACATCCCTTCCGACTGACACATCTCTCCGACACTTTTGTTATCATAAGTTATTTGATTCTCTTCGCACTCAGGATTTGTTTGAATTTAATTATATTATGACATGTGTTGAGCAAAAAATTAATTAAATCAAAATTTGCCAAAATCTCTGCTAATTTGGACGACAAAATACTGTTAATTTTGAATATTTAATGTATTAATTCTGTCAATCATTTCCATAATTATTGAAATATTTGTTTAACACTAAAATTATTAAAAACAAAAAATAACAGAAAACTATGGAAAGTTAAAGAAGAGATAAATTTATTTTGAAAGTAATTCAAATACACAAAAGTGTTCAGATATTTAATATAATTTATTGAATAGAGAGATAATGTTTAAAAATGGGTCAAAAGTGAATAAAAGAGTAAGAAATGCATAGAAAAAAGTAATCAATAAAGAGATTGGGTTTGTATTACTGTAAAACGAGTTACAATATGATGCAAGTCTGTGGGGTTTGGGTTTATCGATACAGAGAGTATACGTCTTCTTCTTCTTCTTACAATACCTGTTGCTTGAGTTGTCGGACAGTACTGTAGAGCACCCGCTGTGCCAACAACTCAACCATTAATGGTTTGGTTACATATCGCTCACTAATATAGGGGAGAGAACTGTGGGGCGATTGAGCGCTGTATGGCATGATATGGTCTGGTATTGAGCACAGGGTATGGTATGGAGTGTTCAGTTGGGAACTAATGCATGGCTTCTCTTCGCTCTCTTCCCTGAGTTCTCTCTTATTTTATTGGGAAATAAAAAATAAAAAATAGTAAAAGAATTGTCTGTTATTCTGTAGTTATAGTCATAGAGTAGTGGCGTTTGCGATAAGGGATCGCAATTGCGGTTTACATGAACACCACATCTGTCGCATGAAATACAATAATAAAATTGTAAAAATTTCTATTATTTCTATAAAATGCACAAAAGTGTAGAAAATGTATATATTTTTTAGAAACGTCTGCCATTGCCTTTAGGGAAGAATCCGTACAATAGTTATAACTTAAAAAAGAGAGAATAAGAAATATATTTTAAAGTTTTTTGATATATTTAAACACATAATGTACACAATATAGAGTTATTTTATAGTATTTCAGATTTATTATAGTCTCACAAAAGTTTAATTTCCGTTTGTTGTCTAAAAGAAGCAACGAATGGTCTCGAGATAACAAATTGCTTCGCTTTTATAATATTACTAAATATTAGTATTCCTAATATAAATGCTTTCAATTTGTTCTCTTCCCCTCTTTGCGTCTCTCTCTCTCTCTCTCTACAAATGAAATATTTGGCAATTTGTTAAATTCTGTAGTAATACCGGAGCCCACAGTAAGGAGTCTCGAGATAACAAATTGCTTCGCTTTTATAATATTACTAAATATTAGTATTCCTAATATAAATGCTTTCAATTTGTTCTCTTCCCCCCTTTGCGTCTCTCTCTCTCTCTCTCTCTCTCTCTCTCTCCTCTCATTTGGATTCTTAGAGAATCTTTTATAGAGAATTAAGTATAGGCTCCCCCTTATTGCCAGGACGTGACCGGGCAAATGATATGTGATTGGGCCCAAACATATTTAAATCATTGCGGATCATACATATCATACATCCATACATGTATTTAAGCCATTCATCATAAATTCTAATCTGAAAATATTTTTCAGTTAAAACTTAAGCTCATTTTAGGCAATGTATAGCTTTGATGAGTCGTACATATAGTTAGAGCTATAATAGAGGCAGAGATGGCATTTAAGACCACATCCAACACATGCAACACTTGCCAACTGACTGTTTGGTAATAATCTTTGTTTGCAAGTCATCACATTTGCATATTATATATAATATAATATAAACTTTTCCCATTTATTGCACAAATTTCTTATTTCTGGGACTCATTTAATTTATATTTGAGACAACACTATAACTGGTCATAAAAATGAATAAATCACTTCAAAACTATAATAATAGCTATAATAAGACTCCTTTTTTGGATACAATAATAATTTGAATTGACTTTTGATATATTATTTTTATAGAGAATAAAACCGTATAATTTCAAACAAAAACACTATAATTTCATTTAATTCATATAATAGATTAAATTAATGTGATTTTCTTTGCGAGCAAAATATTTAATATAAAATATTTCTGTAAAACATCTATAAATTATTTTCAAATGAAAAATGTTTCGTTTCTTTGCTATTAAACGGCAAAATGTATTTTAAAAATACCAATTTATATTAAATTCACATCACAACAAGCATTTCACATATCTTATTATATTATATTATATCATATTATAGTAGGTTTGTTACAAATATATTACTTTTGTGGCAAACAATAAAATCATGAATTCTTATAACTTCATCCGGGAATTGAGAATTGAGTGAAAAGTGAGTGAATAAATGATTTAACAAAATAACAAAGAGAGGCGAATTGAGGAGAGAGAGAGAGAGAGAGAGAGAGAGACGCAAAGGGGGGAAGAGAACAAATTGAAAGCATTTATATTAGGAATACTAATATTTAGTAATATTATAAAAGCGAAGCAATTTGTTATCTCGAGACCATTCGNGAGAGAGAGAGAGAGAGAGAGAGAGAGAGAGAATGTTAAATATTTTTAGAGGTTAACATAAGTAGAAATTATTTATCAATTAAAGGTTAAGATAAATTGTGTTTATTTCAAATGAGTTTTATATAAAAATTAAATAATTGCTATTTGCTTATTAAAAATTTTAAGTTTCATGCTATTTGTTGGCTTCATTTATCTAATTAATAATTTTTACATTAATTTTGTTACAAAGTATTGTTTAATAAGTTACATCACAACGATGTATGTTACGGATTATATTATACGGTATATATTTTGTTACAAAATTATTAAATTGGGTTTTTTGTAATTTTCTATTGATAATTTGCGAACAAATATGTTTTGTCTATTTATATAAATTACATTTCAATTAGTAATTAAATAATGTTTTCACGTAAAGTATTGTATTTACAAATAACTATAAAGTACTGTACAATACATTTGTCGGATCATTGTTTCAAAACCTTTAGTTAGAAAAGTATTGTCGTAACAATGGATATAGAGTTGTAGTTTCGGTACACACTTTGGGAACACTATTGTTGATTATATTCATATTTATGGTAAAAATGATAGAAATAGATATGAATTGATATAATTGTGTTGTGTGTTGAGAATCGGTATGAGAGCTCATGACTGGCTTATAATGGATGTATGATTCTGTGCGTCACATGTAATACCACTCCCTTTTTTGGGTTCAAGTAATAGTTAGCAGACATACGAGTTATTAGAGTATTATTGCCCAGAATTTGAGTCTTTGTTATTTTAATTAATTGACTCCAAACCCAAACTAATAATTTCTATATATTTTTTTCATCGCATAAAATGTATTTTTATTACTTGAAAAGCAAATGAAATATTAGATAATTTGTCAGCAAAACAACTATTTTATCACTGAATATAATCGCAAAAATTGTAATTTTTCTATTATTCTCAACGAATAATTCAATAGATTTGTATATAAAATGTCAGAAAATAGAAATTGAATCGACTTTTATTACTAATAAATTAATGTTTTACTGATTTGACAATTAATTATAATAGAAATACTTTCCCATTTCATTCAAATGAAAGTTAGTTATAAATTACACTGTGATAAACTTATATTATATTTCTAATAATGAAATATAATTACAGCTATTTTTATAATGAATAAAATTTTTATCACAAAAATAAACACCAATTAAATTCAGTTTAATTATCATAATTTGTTTAATCATTTTTACTAATTTTATAATTTCCATATTTGAATACTAACTTACATATAAATAATATAATGTTTAAATTAAATAATTATAATCACTATTGTTTACTTATTTACATGGTAGATAACATAATTTGAATTAAACGAGAACAAATCAATGATTTTATAAAAATAATATATTAGTTAATTATTTAATAAATTATATGTAATTATTTGTAACATTGAAACAAAGGCCTTAAGTAAAGATGCAGTTAGAAGTAGTAATTGAGTTATAGATTAAAGAATAATTACTTTTAATAATATGTAATTTAATTAAAACCTTTCCGAAATGAATTTAAAGATCAACATTATTTGAATTTCTAAGTAAATTGTTGTTATAAATGAGTCACAAATCAATTTAATACAAACAATTAAAATAAATATAATTCTTTTTCACCCTGAACATTTTCATCCTTGTTTCCATTTTCATCACTCAATTTGCAAAACCCAAGACTACTTCCAAAGTAATGTCATTTCTACTCCTTTTTAATATCCATTATCATTCACTTTTCGTTTTTATCCCTCAATGTATCAAAACATTTAAATATAAATAGCATTTACTAAACATTTGAGGCCTTTTATACTCCGTTTGCAAGTTCTGTATAAACTTTAAGATTTGTACAGACAATACAGTACTGTATACGCGTTTTTTGCAGAATAGCGTCAAATTGAGTGACAATACATTTAAACAGATCATTATTATAGACTATTTTGGCAATATATTGATGTATAACTCGTTCTTTGTATTATGATATATGTTTGTCAATTGTTTGTTCATTTTCAATTTTTATCTATTAATATTAAACAATATAAAGTGATAGAAACATTTTATTTTAGTTAGTGATAGAAATGGTGTGTAAAATACATAAAATACTTTTAAAACCAAATATCAAATACGAAAATATCGTGAGTATATAAAAAATAGTTAATTATAAGTTGGAGAATAATTTACTTGATTTAGACAAAACGTCTAAATAAAATGGTTATAAGACATCGTTTGTATACTTCAAAGATGTACAAAATGTTTGAGAAATCATTAATTTATTGCTAAGCCTTAGAGTTAAGTGAGTCTAAGTTAAGACTTAATGATAGAGTAATGTTTTGACGAAATGTTTATATAGAAGAGGAGAATAGTTGACAAATATTTAGCTGAACTCCAGCCGAATGTGACATTCATTTTACGGTCAATTGAGTCGAAAGGAGATTAGTTGTTGTATTGGCTCCTCTTTGACAGTGTGTTGTAAGCGGTGTTTGTGTGGATCGAGTGAATAGAGAGTGAATGTCAGGACCGCTGTATTCACTGCACTGACGGTATATGTTATGAGAAGTTATAGTACCAGTGCTTATGAGTTGGACTAACACAATATCCCGCTGAGAGCCCGTCTGCCAAACGGAATGGGGTCTTAAGAGCCAATTTCATCGCTACTTCTTTAAAGACATGCTTTTTTGATTGATATTTACTTACGGTAGCAATGATTAGAAGCCAATGATTATAAGGCAATAATTATGGAAATTATTTGAGTCTAAATTATACGTTCGCTACAATTTTCACCAATTATTGAATTGTTGTTCAAATTCTCATATAATATACATTCAAAAGGTGTTCTTCATATTAAATATTATGACTTTTGCTTTATATTCAAAAATAGTAATATGCTGTATAAGGCATACCTATCCCTGCAATTAGTTGACAAAGTGCTAAACATTAAGCGTTTACATAATCTTATTGGCTATGATTTGATTTGATAGGCCGGGACGTCCACCCAAAAGAAGTTCAGTGACTGGCATTGTTAGCCCAGTGCCTGCATCTTACACTCCGGGCACTCAACAACATAATGCTCTGCCATTTCTCGGATACCCAACAGCAAAAAAGCCCCGTTTCTCAGATGATACTGATTATGGCAGTGAGAGTAAGTGAAGCATTATATTAGGCCTTCAATTAGTTCATCACTCTATACGTGCATTGTATTCATTGTAGTCATACCTTCAATCTCTTTGTCGCTCCCACTCCTATCGCACTTACAATCCCTATAAGTGTTTCATTTGATATCCATTTTCTAAAAGCCAACTCGTATTTTGTTTTCAAGATTTAGATTTAAAGCAACACAATTCAGTCAATACGAACANATTATTAAAAGTAATTATTCTTTAATCTATAACTCAATTACTACTTCTAACTGCATCTTTACTTAAGGCCTTTGTTTCAATGTTACAAATAATTACATATAATTTATTAAATAATTAACTAATATATCATTTTTTTTTATAAAATCATTGATTTGTTCTCGTTTAATTCAAATTATGTTATCTACCATGTAAATAAGTACAATAGTCATTATAATTATTTAATTTAAAACATTACATTATTTATATGTAGTATTCAAATATGGAAATTATAAAATTAGTAAAAATGATTAAACTAATTATGATAATTAAACTGAATTTAATTGTTGTTTATTTTTGTGATAAAAATTTTATTCATTATAAAAATAGCTGTAATTATATTTCATTATTAGAAATATAATATAAGTTTATCACAGTGTAATTTATAACTTTCATTTAAATGAAATGGGAAAGTATTTCTATTATAATTAATTGTCAAATCAGTAAAACATTAATTTATTAGTAATAAAAGTCGATTCAATTTCTATTTTCTGACATTTTATATACAAATCTATTGAATTATTCG
>CAJPIZ010003130.1:0-12298 GCA_905368565.1 Medioppia subpectinata
ATATCGCGATTATTATGTCTAATCGGATGTTGCCTTCAATTACAGCCATTATTAACACAATATTTCTCATACGAGACCACAACTGATGTGCGCTTCGAGACCGAGACTATCATATCATTGCCGGCAATCACTATATGTGTGGATATTCAATTACAGCCATTATTAACACAATATTTCTCATACGAGACCACAACTGATGTGCGCTTCGAGACCGAGACTATCATATCATTGCCGGCAATCACTCTATGTATACATAATAAAGAGGATTACATTCGACCGGAAGTGTTGTCCGCAATCAGCGGTAATCAATCTAATGAAGACAAAGCATACGATTATTTCAACAATATGTCAATTAAAGACCACTTCAGAGCATTCAGAGCACCGTTGGATACATTTGACATTTGTTGGGTATTAAAGCCATTGTCTATGAATATGACCGGCGATAATATCAGCTGTACTGACATAAAACCCATAAGAGAGTCTATAAGCGATTTTGCTTATTGTATGTCATTTTTCACTCAAATGAACGGCCAGTCGTCGAACGATAGATATAAGATTGACAGTACGCCCGGCAAAACAGCACTGCTTATTGGGTTTGAAAACGCAAGATTTGGGGATAATCTTATGTTACACATACACCAGAGGGACCACGCAATTAGGCGAACATTTCAACGTGGTTATATGAATGTGGCCACAAATTACAGGATTATACTATTGGAGTACCAGAAAACAATTGTTGAACTCCTGCCCAACCCATACAATCCCGGGTGCGTTGACTACAAAGCCCGGGGTCTGGGCTCGCGATACGAGTGTTGGGCAAACTGTGTGTTCGATCGCTTGTCGGCCGCAAACCAGTCATTGCCCGACAATTATCTCGTTTACGACCGGAATCTGAGCCAACGATTTGTTCCTAATTTAATGAATAATAATAAATCATTACCCGATTGTAAGAACGTTTGCTTTAAGAGTGCTGAATGTTACCAAGAACATTATCACATTATAGATAAGGAACTTATTCGACCATGGGCAATGAACGATATAAGCAATTTCACTAGATGGTTTTCTTTTAAGCTGCCCTCTCAGCCAACTCTTACATACAAACAAACACCCAAATTATATTTCGTTGAGTTTTTATGTCTGTTTAGCAGTATATTCAGCCTATGGTTCAGCTTTTCAATGTTATTTGTATCTGATTTATGCATTAGTTCTGCGTTAAATTTTATGAAAAATATTTATTATAATCATTACAATAAAATTGTAATTAATGTAATAAATAATCCAAATACAAATGTAACAATAATTAGGGAACGTAGAAGGGATATCATGATGCACAATTTAGATTGTAATTTGAATAACTAATTAGTTTATCAAAAGATTATTTTAAAAAATGTCAATTATTTATAATTTATTATTTTGTTACGTTAAATATAATCAATTAAATAGAAATATTTTATTGTTATTATTAATAGTAGTATATTTATTATTGTATAAAATATTGATTTTATACAACCAACTTATAATTTTATATTGTAATATTAATTATAAATAAGTTAATAATATAATATTGACAAATCATGTAAATATAAATTTAAAATAATTATATTGTTTGTAATAATAAAAATATATATTATTATAAAATCATTCTTTTACTAATATTTAAACATTTTTAAATTTAATAAATGTTATATATCTTTGCAAATAACAGAAATATTAATTGATTAGCCTTGATACTATTTACTAAAAATAAAAACAACAAAAATATTAATTAATAAATACAGTACAAATCGTAATTACAACATTATTATACGGTATATTTATTATAATATGCAAATAACTATATATTATTGTATTACTTAATAATAACTGGAATATATTAAAATAAATATATAATAGATTTTATGACAAATATGCTAATGTCATATAATTTATACCAAATTTTTTCAATAGACATAATATATTATATAAGTTTAGTCCGAATTATTGTAATATGAAAATAACATATAACAAGTTTAAATTAAAACATATGTATGTTTTGTTGTGTTTTATTAAGTATTTCTATGGGGATTATAAGTGAAATATATCATATAAAAAATATATATAAAGTTATAATTATTGTTGGAATAAATATTTGAATTTTTTAATAATGGGTGTTTTCCGTGCAATTAAAACTAATTGTCTTAAATCTTTAAACAAACTTATAATACAAATTAAAAATTATAAGAATGTCACCCAATTGTTGTGTTTAATCGGATGTTGTATTCAATTATCAAATATATCGATAGAATATTTTTCATACGAAACCACAACTAATATTGACTACAGAACTGAGTCTATCATATCATTGCCGGCAATCACTCTATGTATGGCGAAATATCTTTATGTAACTCAAGCTTTTATAGATAAACAAATGCTTTAATTGTCAAAATTAAACATTACTAAAAATGAAAAATATTTAATAATTAGTCAATCTGTAAATAACATGTCAATTGCCGAGCAATATATGATATTATATAAACCGCATTTTTTGTACAAATATTGTGCAATAGACAAACCGATATTATTAGCGAACATAACTACTAAAACAGTGCACTGTTCGACAATTGCGCCAGTTGGTCACTCTATTAGCGATGATGATTACTGTATAACATTGTTCTCGCAATTGGATGACCGGGTGTCCGATGATATGTATCGCATTCCACTGAGAATCAAAAAGAAACCTGGTGATGAGACTTTATTTGGGTTAAAAGATTTTAATGTTGGCGATGAGATGACCATGCACATTCATTCTAGATCACATTTGATTAGTCAACCAATACAGACCGGACACTATTACATCAAGATTGGATTCTCATTGATCGTATTTGAATATCAGAAAACTGTGGTCACACTATTGCCGGCCCCATATGAGACTCGATGTGTTAATTACCGCGCACTCGGACACCGATCGCACGCCGACTGTCACCGTAAATGTATAATAAGTACATCGATTAAACGATACAACTCTTTGCCCAATAATTATCTCATTTATGACCGCAATCTGAGCCTAAAATTTGCCAACAATTCCGATACCAACGACGAAATGATTAAAGAGTGTGACAGTATGTGCGGTCAGCGGCCCGACTGTGACCAAGAGTATTATCAACTTGTACAGAAAGAGTTAAGTCAACCATGGCCAGATGATAGATCTTACCGTTCAATTGATAGATTTATTTTTATGATCCCATCCCAACCGGTGCTGACGTTCAGACAAATACCAAAAACAAATTTTAGTGAATTTCTGTGTTTAATCGCCAGTATTTTTAGCTTATGGTTTGGCTACGCGTTACTACCCGTGTCTAACAGTACTATTGAATCCATAATTAATATTTATAATAAAGTTAAATATAAAAATAATAATTTTATTAATAATAACAATAATATTGTATTTAATATACATAATAATGCCTATATTCAACAGCATCATGCACAAAATAAAATAAATATAACTAGGCCCACACCATCACTAAATTCTCATTTACAGGAATAACTGTTAAATTATGTAATATCATTATATTGTATTGAGATTAATTATTTATTTTATGTTTTATTTCATAATTTATAATCTGAATACTCTGAATAAATAAATTTTACCAAAAATAATTTTATTATTCCATATAAAAATGCGTTTAATAATGGATATTATATGTAAATTAAATGTATTTAAATGTAATTCATAAATAAAGTATTAATATATAGTAATAATATATTGAATATGAAATAATAATAGTTAATTTTCTTGCATACTGTTTATTTGCGGTAAATATTTAGATGAAATGAAATATTTTATGTATTGCTAAATAATACATCATAATACATAAAATTGTCAATAAAATATAATTATCATATTATTTCATAATATTTAATACATAAAACAGATATTTCATAAATGTTTTAATTCAAGTAATAAATCTAAATTCAATATTATATTTGTATTCAGTGTCTTAACAATGGAGACAATTACTAACACATTTGTTTCTAAAATTAAAAATTTCAAAATTATATCGCGATTATTATGTCTAATCGGATGTTGCCTTCAATTACAGCCATTATTAACACAATATTTCTCATACGAGACCACAACTGATGTGCGCTTCGAGACCGAGACTATCATATCATTGCCGGCAATCANATGTCTAATCGGATGTTGCCTTCAATTACAGCCATTATTAACACAATATTTCTCATACGAGACCACAACTGATGTGCGCTTCGAGACCGAGACTATCATATCATTGCCGGCAATCACTCTATGTATGGATAAACCCCTGTATATACGGCCAGAAGTGTTGTCCGCAATCAGTGGAAAAGCTGGGAAAAAATCAATGAATTATTTCAAGAATATGTCAATTAAGGACCAATTCTCGGCACTCAAACCACCGGATGCTATATATGGCAGATGTCGTGTAACTAAACCGGAGTCCATACCTATAGCCAGTGATGTTGTCCACTGCTCGGAGATAACACCCGTACGACAATCCATAGACGCCGACATTTATTGTTTAACATTTTTTGGGCAAACGGATGGCGGGTCTCATAACAAGTATTTGATTGACAATACCCAGGGTAAACAGCCATTCCTAATGTATATCAACAACATGTTGAACAGTCGGTGTCTGTTCGTACACTTACACCCGAGAGACCGGTTTGTAACCCAATCAATACAAATGGGTTTTCTGCACGTGGTTTCACACTACAAAATGATCATGCTTGAATACCAGAAAACGGCTGTAGAACTAATGCCGGCCCCGTATAGGCCCGGGTGTGTCGACTACAGAGCCCGCGGTCTGGGCTCGCGATACGAGTGTCGGGCGAAGTGTTTGTTGAATCGGTTGTTACGGTTAAACCAGTCATTGCCCGACAATTACCTTATTTATGACAAGAATCTGAAAGTGAGTTTTGGTGGCGATTCCCAAAAGTCATTGGTTAAGTGTAGAGATGTTTGCGGTGAGAGCCCGGATTGTTACCAAGAGCATTATCAGTTTGTACAGAAAGAGTTGGCCGAACCATGGTCATTCAATGGGTCACTTCATTTGACACAATTATTGGCGTTTTTAAAGCCATCGCAACCAACGCTTACGTACAGACAAACCCCGAAACTGTCCTTCGTTGAATTTCTGTGTCTGATTAGCAGTATTTTCAGCCTATGGTTCGGCTTTTCGTTGTTATTTGTATCGAATTTATGTTTTCACTTTTTGGTTAACGTTTACAACAAATTTTATTTAAGACAAACCAATGCAGTAATTGTTTCAAATTATATAAATGTTAAAACAATAAACTTGTCACAACCTAATGATCGGTTTAGAAATGCCCTGAGCAATTAAGTGCAAACATAGTAGCAACAACACTTTAGCTGTTATATTTATCTCCATAAATAACATATTATTTTATGAGGTTTAAAACATTTATTATACATTATTATATTAAATTATTAGATTAAGGTTTTAAGATAAAATCAATAATGTTATTGATATAATTCGTTGTTTATTATAATTATTTTTCTTGATTAATTATAATTTTGTAAAAATGGATTTTTAATTACATTATAATAAGTATTATAATAAATGTGCCATAATGCTAATTATGTTTTCATTAATCTAATTATGTTTCGAAAACAAAATAATTTAAGATATTTTGCATTTTTCTTAAGGTTTACTCGATATTATTGTATTTAACACACTATACTTCAGTTTAATCATGGTTGATACATATATTAAATGTATCTTCAGAAAAATAATAAATGAAATAAAAAATTGTAAAAAAAAGCAAATTAAGACATCTATGTCTTTAGAGGTCTGCCATTTCTTAACCAATCGAGATAAAAATTATATTAATACATCAATTTGTTCACTAATAAATGTAGTTTCTCATCACAGAATATTTTTAACCACAATTCAGTATGAATAATGTGGTTTATAGGATCGTTCGGCCCCCCCCTAGTTTGTGGACTCAGTTTGTAGAATAATACTTTAAATAAATTGTTGTCAAAAATATTTAAAATTTCAAAATAACAATAGTGAAAATATTTCAACAATAGCATTGAAAAATTTAAAATTTTTGATGCATTTCCCGAATTGTGTTTAACGTATAGCATCGCTGTGTGAGCCTTGTTTTAATAAACAAATTAAGTCTTGTAAAAATCATCTAAAAGAATAAACACGGATTATTCAATGCATTGGTTAAAGCCATTATATTAATAGTTACTAAACAATAGTGTAGGTTCCGTTGAAGTTATCATGGTGTTTATATGATAACTATTTTAATTAATTTTATTGAATTAAGTCTTAGAAAATATGCAAAATTAATTGAACATTGTAATTAGATTTAAATTTATAAAATATATTTAACTGGGTATTTAATTATTTTATTAACGTTTAAACTAATTGATTGAGTTAACATTAGGCCTTCTATGTGATTTTCTATTTATTTGTACATTATGTGCATTATATCTGTTGATCGTAATATTATTACTAACATTATTAGTTACAGTAACTTTATTTGAATTAAATGAAATATATTTGGTTATAAATGTTAACAATATTTCAGTCAACAAAAGAAACGAGAGGCCAAACCATAGACTTAATAGGGATCCGACAAACACGAGGTACTCTTCCCACGACATCTTCAATGAGATCTCGTATACTGTTTCCGGTTCTGACGGAAAGCGTAATGCAATTTGAAACCGTCGACTAACCCTATTATTCAGGGTATAATCTGCGGAATAATACTGTTGTGTGCATTCTATTCGGTCACTGCATTCACGTTCACATTGCCTATGAATACTGTTATTGTGATTTTTATATATAATAAAAGCAGTTTTATTTGCTTCATAATCATCTTCATAAATTAACTCTCCGATAGGAATTGCCTGATATTTGTGGTAATATTCTCTTATTTTGCATTTCGATTCACATTCAACACGTGTTTGTTTTGTGAAACATTTTTTATTACGAAATTTAGTATTAAATCTAATTTCTGTTTTTCTAAATTTAATATCGCATTCACTGCTGTTTCGTAAGTCAAATGTAATCATTGATTTCTCGAATATATCCCTCACCCGATCCCCACGAGAGTGTATAAACACATTGAGATAGTTTATTAACAATTTATTTTGCACATTAATATACATATAATTGGGTGTTTGTGTGCGACTGGCATTAATAACGTATATATCGTTAGACTCGGATGACCACTGAGAAAATATGGTATAACACAATATACGATTTGTAACCGAAATGGATGCACGAAAATTTGAGATAGTTTTACATAGTTCATAATGTAGGTAATGTAATTTATTACTGCTTGTTTTTAGATAAGAACATGTAAATAACTTTTTAAATGGCAATAGCGTTGCCAACTGTTGTTCGGTCGATCGGTTCATAAATTTTATGTATTGAAAACGTTTTTGTTTTGTAATATTAAGGTAACTTTGTATCAGCTCAGGCCGTATGAGACCAATCATGTCTGTGCAAAATGTGAGCGCCGGTGGGCTAAACAGTGCCGGCGATTCAAAGCGTATGGTTGTTGTGGTTTCGTATGAGAAGTATATTAAACTGATTTCATACGTTTGGTATAGAAATCCACACAAACATATCGAGTTGAAAAGACAAACCTTTGGGTCTAATTTAGGTAACATTTCATTTTTGATGTCTTAATAGCCATAATAAATATTTAATGAAAATATACTATATTATATAAACTTTATATTATAATATTATCTATTCAGCATTTCTTTTGTAATGTAAATTAAATGTTAATTTGTATATACAACAAAATAATATACTCAATATTAAAAAGAGTTTAGAATAATTTGAAATTTTTTAGATTATTTTAAGATATTTGTTATATGTTATGACAATGAATTATATTAATAGTTATAGCAACAAGACATCAAAACAATTAATGATCAATATAATTGAGTTGCCCTTATATTTAAAACAAAGATGTTAATTGGTATTATTATATTAAATTGTTATGCCAGCAATAATTTTATGAAATAATTAGTTTAATAATTATGTTGTTATCGCAAAACTAACAAAACATTGATAAACAGTTTAATTATAAATGAAGTTAAACTATAAATATTTCTAATTATTGTAAACTTATTATAACAAAATACATGACAATTATCTTATTTATGACAAGAATCTGACGCTTAGTTTTGGCGGTGAATCCCGGAAGGTATTCATTAAGTGTAGAGATGTTTGCGGTGAGAGTCTAGATTGTTACCAAGAGCATTATCAGTTTGTACAAAAAGATTTGGCCGAACCATGGTCATTCAATGGGTCACTTAATTTGACACAACTATTGATGTTTCTAAAGCAATCGGTTGACAAATGCCACGAGCAATTGAATGCATGTTAAAGTTATATTTATCTGTAAGCTTAGATAACATACATCATCATTATTAGATTGAGGATTTAAGGTAAAATAAATAATTTTATTGCCATAATTCTTTGTTTATTGACACTGTTTATCTTGATTAATTATAACTTTGTAAAAATTGATTTTTATTAATATTTAATTATTTCAATAAATTATAATAAAGTATTGCAATAATGCTAATTATTTTTTAATTAATATAATTATCTTTCGAAAACAAAACAATTAAATATATTTTGCAATTGTCTTAAGGTTCATTTAATATTATAGTATTTACCACACTAGACTTTAGGTTAATCATGGTTCATACATATATTAAGTGTATATTCAGAAAAATAATAAATAAAATAAAAAATTACAAAAATATCTCCCGATTGTTATGTATAATCGGATGTTGTATTCAATTATCAAATATATTAACACAATATTTCTCATACGAGACCACAACTGATGTGCGCTTCGAGACCGAGACTATCATATCATTGCCGGCAATCACTCTATGTGTGGAGAAATACCGTTATTTAACTCGAGGTTTTGTAGAAGAAAAATTACGTAAAATATCTAAGCTTAACATTAGTAAAAGTGAGCAAGATCATTTATACCGATCGTCTATAGAAAACATTTCAATTGCCGAGCAATATATGGCGTACAGTAAACCTTATTATTAAGGCCCGGGAAAGTAGGCACAATAGTGTTATGCATCACTCTCTTATTTTCAAGAAAATGTAACATATATTTACTAGCATTAAAACATACACATAAAAACCGGTTTTGAGCAAACAGTATCTTAATAAGAAGAAAAATTACGTAAAATATCTAAGCTTAACATTAGTAAAAGTGAGCAAGATCATTTATACCGATCGTCTATAGAAAACATTTCAATTGCCGAGCAATATATGGCGTACAGTAAACCTTATTATACATACAAGGATTGTATAATAGATATACCATTATTATTGGCTAAGTCTACAAATCGAACAATAGTACATTGCGAAGAGATAGGACCAGTTGGTCACGCTATCAGCGATGTTCACTATTGTATGACATTTTTCTCGCAATTGGACGGCCAGTCGTCGGACGATAAATATAGGATAGTAGCAAAAGCCAGCAAAAAGCAGGGTGATCAGTTTTTATTGGCACTACATCAGCTACTTCTGGGTACAAGTTTAACCCTGCACATACATTCCAGAAGGCATTTAATTACTCAGCCTAAACAGAGTGGACACACTTATATTCAAATAAAATATGACTACATTATGCTTGAGTACCAGAAAACTGTGGTCAGGCTATTGCCGGCCCCATACGGGAGCCACTGCGCGGACTACCGGACTCTCGGACACCGATCGCTGGCCGACTGTCACGCGAAATGTATGATCGCTTTAGCGGTTAAACGATACGATTTATTGCCCAACTATTATCTGATATACGATCGGAATCTGAGCCTAAGATTCGCCGATAGAGTCAAAGGTAACGATCCGATGGTTAAGGAATGTAACAGTGTTTCCGGTCAGAGACCCGACTGTTACCAAGAGTACTACCAGATTGTACAGAAAGAGTTAAATCAACCATGGGCAGATGCTAACAATGATAAACCTGTTGATTCGTTGTTATTTCTGGTGCCATCCCTACCGGTGCTCACGTTTAGACAAATTCCTAAAACAGATTTGAGTGAATTTTTGTGTTTAATCGCCAGTATATTCAGCCTATGGTTTGGCTTTTCGTTGCTATTTTTATCCAACCTAAGCGTCTCATCGATGATAGCCGTGTATAAAAAATATAAGCAAAATATTTATAGCAATAACTTTAATAACAGCATTTTTATGATAAACCATGGTGATATTCTTCTTCGTAATCCTCGCTTTAATAAACGACGCATGGTTATAAACTAATAATATGCATTATAACTAAGGCAAACACTGATATTTATAAAAATTATAGCATAATATAATTTTTTAATTTGAAAAAGGAATATTAATATTAAATATTAAATATATTAAAATATACAAAAAATATTAATCTGTAATGATAAATAAATGTTGGGGAAATAACTAATTACTTTACATCCGTTATGTTATAGTAACATTATTTATTAAAATTCATATTATATTGTTATTTGAAATGTAAATCAATTATATTTGATGTAAATCAAAAATATTAATAAATGTATTTTAATTTATTGCTAATAAATAACAATTTTTATTCAACATTAATATAATGTGTTGATTACAGTAAATGCATTTAAATAATTTTGACAGAATGCCTATGGGCAAATATTTTAGCTTTTACCACAGGGTTAATTGAGATATTAAACATTTTTGTATGATTAATATTAGTAACCTGATTATTTTTGACGCACGTTCTAAACAAAACATATTTCTTAAGCAATGACCAAATGAGATTAATGAATAAGATCCCGGATAAACCAAACCATAAACTTAATATACTGCCTAAAAGTACCACGTACTCTTCTAACGACATTTTCTGAGTGATATAGTAAATAATCTCCGGTTCGGAAGGTATCTCAAACATTAACCAAAAGCCATTATTACTTTTACCAAAATTATAATTTTCTTTGCTTGATCAATTGAATAATAGTTTTGCAAGCATTCCATTCGCTCGGCGCACGCGCGCACACAATCTCCATAAATAGTAGTGTTGCGATCGCTTAGAAAGTATACGATATTTTCCGTCCCGTTTTTGTTGATATCCCGCGAATCGCATAAATTACGTTCAAGTATACCATCATACAGTGTCATATATAGCCTGAGTTTGCACTTTTGTACGCAACCATACCCTGTTTGGTGATCAAAGCAGCGGACATTTTCTCTCAACATATACCTCAGGGTAGTTTTGCGTAGCTTCACTTTACATACTTCACTGTGACCGATTATATAAGCCAATATAAGCGTTAAATTGTTTATTCATTCCAACCATGTAGTTTTGTGTTTGATACCAGCCCCGGTACTCAGTGGTCCAATAGGTAAACATGGTCAAACAATAAAACTCTTGATCGATTGACTCAAAATATTTGGTTACTTTATGACAATTGACCATGTTGCCGGTGCCGTCCTGTACTAGGCACCAGAAACGTTTGTCCGGTCCGACAAACCACCCGAATTGAGTACCGATTGAGCGCGCGTTAAACTGAGCTAGAGTGTAGGTTCTGTTGAAATTATCATGGTGTTTATCGCGGTCTACCATGTCGGTTTTATTGACGCATACGCTAATGCCGGGTACTTTAAATGCCGACTCCGAGTCAAACTTGACATTAGTGTTGGTTTCGTATGAGAAGTAAATTAAACTTATTTCATACGTTTGGTAAAGGAATCCACACAAACATATCGCGTTGTAAATGCAAGCCTTTGGATTTATTTTTATTAACATATATAATTAGTAAAATAATTTAATTATAATGACAATAAAGTTAATTTAATAATAATGCTAAGATTAATAAAGTAAATTGACAAATTCTATGATTATTTTCTAATAGAATGAAAAGTATATGATATATACAAATATGGGTGTAACACAATTACAAAAAAAACAATTAGAAATATAAATAACCTTAAATAAATAAACTTAAATTAAATATTATAAACGATGTATACATGAGATGGTCAAAGTAGTTTAGCCTCTGCGTTTTTGTAATAACTTTAATAACTAAAGTCGATATCTCTTATTATTGATCACGACGTGCGCTCCTTCTGGTGTTAACCCATTTGGTGTGTGCTCTCATTGGTCCACACATAGCACACCCCTCTAATCATCTGCTTATATACGTCACACAACATGTCATTTCACTGGTAACACAACAAAAAGCTTTGGTGACATCACTCAATACAACAGCTGAGCATTAGTTACAAATGGGCCAACACCAGAA
>CAJPIZ010003132.1:0-12296 GCA_905368565.1 Medioppia subpectinata
GGGACAGAGGGCACCGCATTGTGTTCGCCATCGACAGCCTATTTGAGGGCAAACTGCGAGCGCACGGCTTCGAGGAGCAGCTCCTGTCACTGCCCGACCACTTGCAAGACGATGAGAGAGAGAGACTTGTGATTATTACCTTAAAAATTATAAATTAAAATTTGAATATTTATTTAAAATTATGATAAAAGAAGATAAATTATTAAAATATTTTATAACTATGTTATAAAATATAACTTATAACAAAACGCATGTTATGTCTAAATGCAAATTAAACATCACATATGATTGTGAACGACAACTAATAAAATGTGAGTTTTTATGAATGAATTAATGAAACAAAAAATTAGTTTTTCTCAGAAATCGCGATTCAAATGCAGACATATTTTATATACAAATTGTGTTTTAAAACACCCATAAAATTACATTTGAATAACACTTTTGGGCGACAATACATCCGTACAATTATACAGTATTTAAAATGTTTATTGACTCAATAAATGCAATATATTTTTATTAATAGTTATTTATGAAAAATATTATAAAGATTATTATAATTTTATTGTATTTTCCAAAATTTAATATATTAAACACTAGATGAAGATTTAACTTATAAAAAATTTAATTTCAAATGAAGTAAGTTAAATCTATTCTGGCATATCTTGCATAACATTTATGATTTTTATAATAAGAATAATTATAATAAATGAGGTAAATTAAAAATAATTATTTTTTTTATAACCTTTATACAATACATGTGATGAATGTTTTAGTCTTATAATATTAATCATTTAATTAATACTACAAATCATTGATTGTATATTTATATTGAAAGAATGGCTGAATATATGGACCAAAACGAGAAGATATACAAATCATTGGCTCATATAAGACACATATACTCTCAGCTGAGCGCCGATGAGCTCCGATTGAGGGCTGAATTCTGGGCTAAAAGTGTATTGTTTTGGACAAAAGAGTGTGAATTTTGGCAGTTTATGGACGAGAGGTTGAGACTGGACTGCGAGGCCAATAAAGTGGAGACACAAATCATTTATAATCTAATCATACGAATCCTTAATTCCGATAAATATATTCAAACCACAAAAGGCTTAACATTGGACTCGATTCGTGACATTCAAATGAATGCTGAGTTTGATTTTGATTGTTAAAAATGCTTATAATTTATTTATATGTAATTTATATGAAGACTACTATTTATGTATTTAGTAAAACAATTATAAATACTGTATATTGATTTTGTATTTTTATATAACACTAGTTTTTATTGCATAAGATCACTTTATTATACTGTATATTGTGAATTATATAAGAGAATTTTAAACTAGATATTTTAGGTTATTTTACTTATCCTATAAAATACGAGAGTATTTGCAATTATGATAGATTTGCAAAATACGGCACACATTAATTAATTGAAGTACTGTTTTAATTCATTCATATTTTACTGTAAATGTGTAAAACATTTCAAAATTCAAGAACACAAATGTTTTATAAAATAATCATTTGTATAATTATTTTCATTTAGTCTATAATTATTGTTCATTTCAATTAATTCATAAAATTGTTGTACGAATTCATTGCAATTATTGTTAAATCATAATTAATTTTCCAAGAAATTGTGGCAATAAAAATGGACCATGTTACCTCAGAACAATTGTGGTATTTGTTATTTATTTTTTATAAATAATTTTAGATAAAATTATATAAATTAATACATGTATGTAGGTAATAATTACGCAATTTTTCTAATTAAAATACCAGTTATTAAACTACAATTCACTATTGATTATTGTATAATAACTTATAAATTAATTTGAATTTTTCGTTATGTATAATTAAAATGTTTATACATTTATACATAAATAACTTAATACTATATAAATTATATGAAAACATACGTAATTATTAAATTACAATAAAATTCATAATACAGTATTAGTAATCAAAATATTATGAATGAATTAAAATAATCTAAAACTAAACTGAATGTTAGGAACCAATGGATTCATGTGATGACAAATTCATCTGAAGAGGAATTTATGCCGGAACTGGTCTTCTCGTGTCAAACACCACAACAAGATATCATATACTCGGATGAGTTACGTCACGTCGACGCCTACCTGTTTGGCACAGAGGCATACGTTGAGCCCATTTATAGGACCGACACCACTGTGTCAGGCAATGAAAACGAGCAAGCACATTACGATGACATTACCATGAATAACCCGGATCATAATTATTTTAAAGCGACTGACCCTGTATTTAATGGGAAGATCAACAACAAGATGGTAAGTGCGGCCAATTGTCGGCTAACCAGAAGTGCTGCCAAGAGAGGCCTGTGTCTTAATGAATCAGAAATACAAGTTAATAATACAAAACGTGGTAAATTGATTGAGAATATCACCGAGATAGTATTAGGTAAATTTATAACTTATTTATATATTTTAAATTATATTAAATCTATTTTCTATACTTGTTAATAGATGAGCAATATTACTCCCGGAGCCCATCGGCCACACCATTGGGCGAGTATGCGATCGACCGAATTGTTTCAATTGAAACAATTGACGGACAGATATATTTCGGTGTCAAATGGTGTTCATTAAGCGACGAATTCAATACATTAGAGCTGATAGAAAATGTGGTCAATTGTCGACCGTTTCGGGTATTTGCGGCCAATTATGTTGACTTAGGTATGGGTGCGAACACTCAGGCATATGCCAAACGGACGGGCAGACCGTGTAATGCCAATCATACTTGGAAAGCCGATGCTTACCATAATTTAACAAGTGTTACAAAGCAAGCAGATATACCACGAGGTGATAATGATTATCAAATAATAGCCAATAAATATCTCAGGCAATATGTATCGGAGCGTAAATACTGTTGCCGTTTGGGTTTTTATAGGTATGTTAATACAGATTGAGTGCTATTATAACAAAAGTTACAATATATTATCAATTGTCTTAACTGTGGTATAATTTTTTACAGCAATAAAGCGGACAATAAATACAAAGTCGTCGCCAATGAAATTGATTTTGTAATAAATATTGGCAAAGAGTGGAACCGCTTGAGCGCCGATAGCTATCACATCGTCGACGCCTTCATTGGACACCCCTTCCAGACCGTCGACAAGTTGCGCCAATTCAGACACCTATACCCCCAGCACAGGGGCGCACATCTCACACACCCTACCGGTGCTGTCAAGAGGCTGTGTAAAGCCATGAAACAATGTACGGGTGGTGTTGTGTGTCTGGTTGTTGGGCCCGGTGGTAGGCGCCACTCGGTCGCAGCCACCGATGTGTACTCAAGAGTTTTCGTTATGGTAGGCAAAGCTCGCCATAGAGTTTGTATGTATTGATAGTTAACCCGATTTCTAAACATCCCGTTTCCCTCACTAATAATAATGATTTGGTTCTTAAGGCTATTATTTTGATCCGTTGCCGAAGGAAAGGGATCCCAACCCTCTGGTGATTGAGATTAAGAATAAAATGGCCAGAAATACACGGATATTGTGCGCGAATGGACGGTCGGACGGCGCCGGAGGCCGAGAGTGTATCCGCACGTGTCTTGATTTTATTTCAATCGTTTTAAGCGATAGGTTATGGACTGAACGGTATGTCTGGCGGACACCCAGTGCTAGAAATTGAGAGATTTTTAATTGTTTTGTGTGTGTTTTCACTCAACTATCAAATATTGTATACGTTTACAGAAATTGTTTGCGTTAACCGTTTGATTGATATCTGTAGTGATGTTTGCGATCAAACATTTGTTAAATAGGCGTCAAAACATTTATTGTTTTGATGAATGTCTGAAAATATGTTTATTATGTGTTTATTCATTGAATTAAAAACATTTGATCCAAATATGAAATTTAGGATTTAGTTATTACTAATAATTATTAGTATTGAAATTAATTTTTAAAAGAGAGCACAAGTCATCGCATAAAACATAAATTCATAAATAGATTTATAACTTTTAATTTTTTAATTTTTACACAGAATTTATATAAATTATTTATCAAATATTGTGTTAAATAACAACTATAAATTGCTTGTAAATTTAATCTAGATGGGAGATGTTTTAATAAACAAATCTAACCATCACGCAATATCTCAAATAACAATTCTGTGGCCAAGCATTTCGATCACTTCTTTGAGCGTCAAATCAAGTAAAAGGCATTGAAATTGAGTTTTCTTATCACTGCAAACAGACTTCAATTCATTTTGCAAGTAATCAATGTTTAGCTCATTGTTGTCCAATTCATCTTGGTGTTAAACAATTCAAATAAAATATAAGCTAGTTAGTTCATCGATATAATAAACATGTAAAACAATGACTAACCAATTAGTTTCTTTGCCGACTCTTTGATCCGCTGCTCCATCTCATCATCAATTGACGGATCCGTTGGATCAGTTGCGGTGACAATTGCGATGACTATTACCAAAATAATTACCGTCACATAATTCATAGTTTTACACACAAAATACTGTATAAATTATTAATTTTAATACTAATATCGATTAAATAATAGTCTGAATAGTATTTAGTAAATAACTGATTATATATCCAGTCGTACAAAACAACCTGTTTTTAACAATGATATTAATTTGATTTACAACTGATTTATGAGGTATTTATGTTATATAAGATGTGATTATTGTTTTTGTCATTTATTGCTTGACATTAATCAATAGTTTGATAAAACATAAGCATTGCTAACAATAAGTGTCGTCCAGTCGTTTAAAAAACCTGTTGCTTCATTTTTCGTTATATCGTGCAAACAAAATGAGCTAGATCAAATCGGTGAATCTAACAAGTAAGTTATTCTAGCAGTTATTCACTACAAAATTAATAAATAGGTAAAAATAATTATAATTATAGTAATCTTATTAGTAGATATAATAAAGTAATCATATTATAATAATGTTATTAAAATATTATTAAATCTACAAATATGATAATTGTATAAAACTTGAATCTAAGTATCGCCTAATCAGATAACTTAAAAGCAATAAACAAACTAAAATGTATTAATTAAATAATTGCTTTAATAGTGATTTCATTACAATAATTATAGTAAAAACAATAAATATTTGAAAAGAGGACTATTTATACAACAAATATATTATATAAAGTTATAAATTATAATAAACAGTAATTACAAAGACACCATTGAAAGCACAGTCAATCCTCTCTTCGCATTCTTCATGTGTTTTACAGTTTGGCTAAGGAGTGGGCGAACGGCGCCGACGGCTGAGTAGTTGAGGGGACTGTTTATATAGGGTGTCGGCCGACGCGGCCACCGGTTGCGGCTCTGGTAAGGCTGAGCGTCGAGGTCGTCCTCCAGTTTTGGCCACTTCGTTCATCAAGTCATCTATGTCTGGCAGGGGCTCACAGCCGGCATTGATAATAAGAATCATCACTATAACCCCCAGGCATATCATGTTTTTCATCATGTTCACGGTTTAGTCGTAATAGTAGTTCTCTATTCACGCAATTAATGTCAACCGCTGTAAAGACTGTGAAGTTATGTTTAGTTTGCTAAAGTGTTTGCGTTAATATAGGAATTGCTGTATTTTTTGTATGTTGTCCATATGGTTTGATCAAATTGAATTAAATTAAATGTATAATTTAATGTAAATGCATAAGGATACCACAAAAACTGCATGAATAAAATTAAACATACGGCTACTGACAACCAAAAGTGGTATCTGTATTTTGCGATTTACAGCTCACCCGATAGTCATATCCAAAAACTGATTTCACCATGTTAAAGCCAGATAGATTTCTGATTTTTCCATGTACATAAAACTTTATTAAACAGTCCTGGTATATTTTTTAAAATAATGTTTTTACAAACAAATTTTTCCATAGAAAAACAATGGAGAGTTTGTAATTAAAAAATTCTGTATTGCAAAAACTAAAAGTCCTAGCTTAATTATGTTTTCACCATTCGAACCAATTTTAAAAATAGCATCGAAACGTGTATTAGTATATTTTAAAAAATCTATATTAAAAAAGCAAGATTATCACAAATTAGTTACTCGGCGCTATTGGCTATATTTAATTTATTATCCAACAAATGCAAATAGACGTATCGACTAATTTTTAACGTTGGTTCGAATGGTGAAGACAGAATTAAGATAAGACTTTTAGTTTTTGCTATACAGATTTTGCTTAATTATAAAGCATATCATTGAGCTAGGTTAAAAATATTTTATCATCATATGTACATTATTGTTCCATGTTTGTGTATAAAATTTTACAATATTAATGGTTAAGAAGTTATTGTAATTTTAAGATTAATTTTATTTATTTTTGGTTTATTAATCAATAGATTTCTATTGTTTTCTATGAAAATATTTGTCTATAAAAACATCAATTAAAAGAATATACCAAGACTGTTTAAAAAAAACTTTATGTACATGGAAAAATCAGAAATCTATCTGGCTTTAACATGGTGAAATCAGTTTTTGGATATGACCATCGGGTGAGCTGTAAATTGCAAAATACAGATACCACTTTTGGTTGTCATTAGCCGTATATTTAGTACTTATATTCCCCGTTATTAATGTTAATGGTATGAATTACTTTCTAGTTTATTCTAATCCATACATTCCCCTCTCAAAAACAATTAACATAGTTTGTGATTCTGGACAAAGATCACAAAATGTTATGTTTTATGCAAAGGTTCACCCTTTCAGTGAATGTAAATGTTATTTTGTTGCAGTTTTTACTTAATAAGTGTTGTTGAATTAATTGGTAATTTTAACCTTAAAAATTCGTTGAGTTTTAATTAAAATTAACTTTATGTAAGATCATATGTTTTTATGATATACAAGTACAGCCCGTCAAAAACACTGTTACCCACACCCACCCCTCTCTTTCTACTCCCCTCTATGTATTTCAAATGGATTTTGTAAGTCCCCACTAGAGATTGAAAAATCTTAAATTTTTTGGTTTGGTGTCGTGTCGGTGTCGCGAACATTATAAAACTCAGTGTCGGTGTCGGTATCGTTAGTGTCGTGAGTGTTGTCAGTGTCGTGAGTATCGCGAGTATCGCGAGTGTCGTGAGTGTCGTTAGTGTCGCGAGTATTGTCAGTGTCGTGAGTGTCGTATTACTATACTAAGCAATACATAGAGTGCTTATTTGCACCTATTTAATACATATAATACATATATATCCCTCCGCGCATTATTCAATCCAATAGTCACTCCCAAATGTTTATTTCTATGTCTGGTAATATCAGTAGTAGCGAATGTTAGTTATGTTGAGCATGCGCAGTTTCATTTGTATAGTTAGTGTCGCGAGTATCGCGAGTGTCGTGAGTGTCGTGAGTATCGCGAGTGTCGTGAGTGTCGCGACACTAGTGTCGGTGTCGTATCGGTGTCGCGACACCGATACCGACACTCAGTGTCGCGAGTATTGTGTCGCGACACCGACACTACATTTTCAATCTCTAGTCCCCACCCCTTATAAATGTAACGTTCAGCGAATAACATTATGCGTGACCCTTCAAAGTATCTTTATTATCTGTATTATTGTATAATTTGTAAAAATTTTAATAATAAATAATTCTGGTTTTTGGCCTCAAATAAAAGTCAAATTTTAAAATAAAGCATATATATTTGCGCTTTGTAAAATTTATTAAATCATAAAAACACAATCATTAAAAACATTTTAATCGTAATAAACATAAGTATGAATTGATTTGCGGTCAATCTTAGCGCTCAGTTTACCGGCCGTAGTGTCCTCTAACGTAAACTCAATGTCTGTCTCGTCGTTGTTCACCACAACCACAACTGTAGAGCCGTGTGGTGTACGAAAGGCACCGGCAGTAGCTTTATTACCCTGTTGTGTGACTGTGGGTGAGTCGACCCGCACAGAGCCGGGCGGCAAGAATTTACTGAAGTGCGCCATCGCGTAAAACGACGGTTGTCTGTAGTACTCGTGACCGGCGGGGTTGGCAATTATGGGCGCGTCCACAAAGTTACTGACCCATGTGGGCCCTCCCTGGGTGTCCAACACCATATTCCAGTCGGTCCAGCCCACAGTGTGGTGCAGTAGACTCTGTTTATAATTATGGTAATTGTATTAATAAATTATCATAAGTTGTTATAACCGTAATAATTATTATAGTAACTCAATCACTCACTCCGAGTATATCGTAAGCGTATCTCTCGGCCAATTGCCAGAGGCCGAGCCGCACGTGCGGACCCATACAGGCCTCGGTGGCCAGTATGAACTTGTCCGGGTGCTGGGCGTGAGGCTCGTCCAGATAGGTGTGCGGCGAACTCGAGTACCAATGGGTGGCAGTGCCGGCCGCGTACTTGCGGGCGCCCGCGTCAGCGAATATAACCCGAACCCACTCTTTGATTAGATCCAAGTTATGGTCCAAAATCATAACTTTGAGTTTGTCGGGACCCCAACCGCTGCGCTCCAGCTCTGGGCCCAGCGTTTTGACCAAAAAGTCGCGCATCTGTTCCGGTGTGTAGAGCATTGAGTTGAACTTCTGGTTAGCCCGCGGCTCGTTTTGGATGGTTATACCCCAATGAGTGATGTTGTGGGCCTTATATGCGTTCAGATAACTACAGTTAAATTAAATGAAATAGGTTTGCATGTTTAATGGAGTTTATCATGGTAACTATTGTAATAATTTTAAAATAATTATTAATTAGAGTTAAAATTTGGCGCATACTTACTGGACAAAATAGTTGGCCCAAGTCTGCCAGTACTGGGAGCCCACCTCACCCTTAATGCTTCCGCCGTGCACTAAGTCATTGTTGGTTTTCATCCATTTGGGTGCAGACCAGGGGCTGCCAAACAGTCTGATCTCGTGTGTGGCCAACGCTTTCGCTTTCAATATGGTTGGGATCTATTAAATTGTGATTAAAAACAGATAATTATAAATAATTATCACAACAAAACCCAAGACAACAAACCTTATACTGGAGGTCTTCGGCGGTCAGATTCCACTTCTTGAGCGTCAGGTCATCGCCGGAGTCGTCGAGAGCGTAGGGACGGGGAGAGAAGTCGGAGCCGCCAATAGGTATACGACCGACATTGTACTCAATGCCCTCTTTGCTGAAGTAGTCGTCCAACACCTGAGCGCCCAATTTGTCGCCCAATTTATTGATATTAATACCGGTCGAGTCGGTAAACGCACCGCCAAAGCCAAATATCTCCTGGTGCTTTAAGTCTCGGTTTACCTTAATGTGCAACTGGGCGGCCAGTGGGTTGCCCTCACTGTTCACTTGTTTGTTAAAGTGTAGGCTTTGTTTGCGAAGTCTGGCCCCGTCTCGGCTGGACTCCCATCGGGTGACAACATTGGGCTCTGTTTTGACGGCGCCGACGATCCGATCGCACGGTTGGCTTTCGGTGCAAACGCACACAAACGAGTCGTGTCCCGACTGCTTGTGGTTCTTGCAGTCCGGCGTTATGGCACACAAACACCCGGTGCTCGCGATTACAGTTAGTGTTATGCACAGTATGTATGCATTCATTGCTCGACTTTTGTTTTAACAGTTTTAAGAGTTTTTTAAATAGTTTTATATGAGAATTGTTTGCATGTTTTTAATAATTATCTAGATTAGGGTATTATGTTTAATGATTAATTGTGATAATTAATGCTTTCAATGCATTTCAAAACGGATTTAAATGTCTTTTATCGCATTATTAATAAAAGTATAAGCCGTTGATGGAGTGTTTTGCACCTGACATCAACTTTTTTCTCATAGGATTAATATTGTACCAAAAGTATATGTTAGGTTTAAAAGTACCTTAATTCTAAATTGCTCTCATTTTCAATATTAGCCATTTTACATAAAAATAAACTTTTTTGTCCGACTTATACTTAAAACGATTTATATAATTATCTAGATGGACGTTTCAACATGATTGCATTTTATTGATAAAGTGTCCTAGTTCTACTACTGGTAATAAATATTTAATTTGTTTTGTATTAGTATATATACACTGTACTGTAAATTGGCTTTACATTTATATTTAATAAAATTAACTAGTTCACAATTGAGAATTGTACCAAAACTCAGATTTTTATTAGTGTTTACTTTGAATGAATCTCTTTGAGCGTAGGGGTCGGGCGGAGGTATCGGTGCCAACACTACTACAACTAATTTGAATATACAGGGGGTTGAAGACGATTCATAGGCGCAGCGGGAGGGGCGCCGCCGATACCAAAACCATTGCGAGGGTCGGTACGGGTAGGACGACGGTCACAGGCGAGCAAATAGGCGACAGACAGCACACTGTAGAGACCCTGTAAGAAACACACGCGCCGGACGGCTACTTCCCGTTGGGCTCCGGGAATCATTTGGCGCACTTTGAACATTTGCCAACTCATGTAACCGCTGAAACCCATCATCAGGAGTGCGCACAACGATCGCAGCCAACGGTAAACACCACGAGGGGTGAGCCCATAGAATTGGCCGCCGTTGAAGCCACGTTGAGGGCCACCGGCGCCGACACCGCCACCATTTCTACCACCGGCGACACCTCTGGCGCCGACCGGTTGCGGCGGAGCCCAAAGCTTGACTTGTCTGGGCCCGCGTGGGATGACAGCGCGCGATGGCTGTGCGGTTCCCTTCGGTTCCAACGCCGGCACCCAATATCGTCTGTGCGACGACTGTCGGCCAGTGTTTGCGCTAAACATCTGTTGCTGTCGTTGAATGTGTAGACAAAAGTGGTGTTTGTCTTTGATTTTGTGTTTTTATTTGATTTTTAAATTTTTTATAAAAACTATTAATTTTAAAATTTTAATTTTTGAAAATTTTTAAATACAATTATTTTATTTTTTTGGCATTTTTAAACAGTATTTTATTTTGATACATTTTTTGCAACATCATAAGATTGTTTTATCAATTACATAGTTAATTATCAATTATGAATTGAATGTTTATTTCAATTAGATTTCTTAAAAAATTAATTATTGTTGATATATTTTATATACAGTATTACCATTATTAATTAATTTGGTTATTATTATCTTGCTTTAATTTTATTTTTATTATCTTAAGGTTTCTTTAGATTACTTTTTAAGTACTGTATATGATAAAATTATTTGATGCTAATTTAATATTATATTTTTAAAAGTTTATTGTTATTTCTAAAAATACATTTTTTATGTGTAAAATCGTGAGAAAACGAAATAATACAATGTAATAAATAATTATGAGTTATATTTATAAATCACACAAAAACAATATTAAAATGAACTTATAATTCTAAAAATTTGTGATGTAATCATGGTGCATTAGAAATCATATAACATTGTTTATAAATCAAATTGATTGTGTAGTAAAGAACTAAAATAATTATATTTTTATTGGTAAATATAAATTTAATTGTCATAGAGTACAGTGCGATAGTACGTTCATTGCTTCCGTTAAATACGGTAATAAATAATATAAATCATTAAGGTACTATTGATTTCTCTTTGTTTTTATTATTACTTACTCTTGAGTGTCATAATAAAAAGTATAAATACAAAATAAAAAATATATTTGATTTTTAAATGTTCTTGATACTAATTGTACTAATTCTTATAAGGACATATCGTATACGTTCAATGTATGCAAATAGTTTTAAACATAGTTAATGTTAATTTGAGAATTAAAATTTGTATTTGTTTAAAAATAAAAACGAGAAATTATTACCGGAGAAATGGGTGATGACAAAAGTGACACTGGATTAACAGTTAAAAGCAAATGTATAATAATTAGCGATTTATTGCAAACGTTACACAAATACGGATTAATTGGCGACACCACTCTCTTTTCGGACACCTCTCTGACGGCCATTAAGACAAATAGATTTGCAAAATTCAGCAAATATTACCCCGTTTTCATCCGAGTTGTGCTGATCCTCTACTATGCCTTGTGTTTGATAACGGTTCAAATCCGTGGGCAAATACCCCGATACTATTTCGATATGACCATACACTTTGACACTATACCACAATTTCAGTACACCGTTGAGATATTGTGCGCTTTCCTGTCATTGATTACAATATATTTGTTTAATTTTAGTTCAAAGACTAGCTATCAATGGCTTAAAATGTTTGATACGATCAGGTCTTATGAAATACAGTATATAATCGGTTGTAAAACCAAACAAAACATTACTGACAGAAAAATATGCGCTTTTATTAGACGAATAAGACTTTTATACCGATTGACACCAATTGTCTGGGTCTGGGTATTGGTGGCCACATTCTCCATGGTCACTTTAGTAGCCGCAATTAGCCTTGATC
>CAJPIZ010003133.1:0-12296 GCA_905368565.1 Medioppia subpectinata
GAAATTAAATTAATTATTTAAATTGTAATCCAGTTTATGGCCTAAAAATCATTCAATACGATTGGATGACAAATGAAATCTTTTACAACACAAGTCTAGAGTTCCCACAACTGATGCAAATGTGTAGCAATGCATACTATGGGCCGCTTAAAGAGGCGCAACATTCTGGAAATTTGCCCACAAATGCGATTTTACTGCCAATTAGTGGTTATCTTCGTATGAAATACAATACATTCGTGAAGAATAGTAACGTAAATGAAAGTGGAGTCGACGTCATAGAAGTGGAGTACGAGAGGACTGTCATTATATTTGAGAAGTCGGTGACCGAAAACGTGATCGTCTCGTCCGACACGGCAAACACGTCTAACATTTTCACCGATTTGAAGACAATTCACCACATCATCCGTTTGCAAGAAGTCAATCGTTTGATCGCATTTCCAATAAAAGCCGGCATTAATACGAGTGTATCGGAAGGTTTTTATGAGAAAAAGGCCTCCAAATATGTCTTTCGCGCATCCGTTAGTTTATTGATATGTTTTATAAGTCTAAACATTTGATTTAATAAATATTAATATTTGATAGAAATTACAACTCAAACATGTTTTCCGATGTCTCGAAGAAGCCTTACCTTTCGATCCGCACGTGTTTTGTTCGGCGAAACAAAAGTATGATTCAGTTTTCAGTCTGGGATTTGACTCTTATTTTAAAAAAGACGGAAACTTTTGGCGAATGAATTCAATGGGATTCACACGACAATCAAATCCCAACTTAACAGACGATTCACTCATTAATTTGTTTTTTAAATCCCATTTCACGGATTTGTTAGAAAGGGATGGCTTTGGTATGAAATTACATATTAATGATTAGTTAAACTCATAATTAATTTAAATTATTCATATTGATAACAGATACATATCAACCCATCCATGGCTTTACATACAAACCACTCTATAGTCACGAGTGTTCGTCATTTGACAAGACTTGTAATTCATTTATCCAGAGCTCACCATTTCATTATCGTCTCTGCATTTATGGGTTTAAACAGTCACGAAATGAATTCGGAGTTCACCCAAACATTAAGTCCTATCGATACTCGACAACTGATTTTCATCCCAAACAAGAAGACGATATGTGTTCGGCAGTGTTTAGGCTCACTGTCGACACGGACTATACCGTTGTGTCCGCGGTGTCCAACCCGTCCTCCGCAGTAAACGATGTAATTATTGTAACAAAATCTAAAATACATCATAAAATTAAATTACATCGAGTGGTTTGGGCTTTCGATTCAACCTCATCTCAAATCTTCGTTAATAAGACGCAAGACTTTATTATAATTCGGTTTAAAACTTTGTTTTATAAAAATGGAAAAATTTATGGATACGGGAAAGAAAACGACGGAACGTTATATGATATGTCGAGTAAAGACACTAATTATTATTTCACGGTAAGTTTCGATATTATAGATGTAAATACTTTTTTATAATTGTTTGCAAACATTTTTATAGCCTTCTTCGGAGAAATTGAAAGACCTGTTCCCGTGTCCGCACAAACATACTTATCCTGTAGTCAGTAATCGTAGAAAAGGTGTTTGTAATGAAAAGATTGAATCCAATGAAAGGCACAGTGTTTTCAATATCGGTGTGAAATTATACCACCAAAAGGACCGATATTTCTATGTTTACGACAAAACAAGAAAACAATTTGATTTAGATATGGATATCACACAACTATTGGCCTATTATTTCAGTAATTATTTTTCAATTTAGTTTCAAAATAATCATTCATTCTTACGGTTAGACACGAGAGAACGTGTCGTCGGATATACAGTGGACTACGATTTCGTCACAAAAGTGAGAAACGGATCGGAAACACATGAAGTGGTATTTCACGGCAAAAGTCACCCAAAGTATCAAATGTTGGGACAAAACATATTCGCAATGTTTTCAATGAGGATAGATTTGGGCGTTAAATCATTGCTTCCAATCACTAATACCTCTCGATTCACGAGTCAGAGCTTTATTGCCATTACATTTGGTTCGGTGTCAACGATAATACTCAACAATCAGTCGATCACAGCTATTGGCACTTCTTATTGGAAGTCTCAGTCATACATGTATTGGCTCACAAACCCAGTAGACATTCAGGCCGTCTATTATGTCTCAGACACCAAATGGAGATTTATGTTTCCTTTTGAGCATAACTTCGATCTTAAGTATTGGAACGAAAGGACAGCCGTTCTCAACGGGAAAGTCGTCGGATTTTTCACTCTTGAATCCGACAAAACGCCAATCATTTACGCTCTCATTGAACAGACTTTTTTCGTGAGAAATGTGCTTCAGTTTTATGAAATTACAATTTATAACACAAATATGGATCGACTAAATTCACGACCATTTGATCACTTGAGGGTTTGTGTGGTTTTATAGATTTTTTTTCAATAATTGTATTTATTTTTTAGCTGAGAGGCAGTTATATCTCAATGTTATGCCACACATCGACCGCAAGCATTGAATCCCAGGGACCGACAATTTATACCTTTATATTTATAATTCTGGCACTCATTCTCATTATTATCTCTGTAATCGTCGCATTCCTGGCTTACAATTTCGATCAACAAACTAAACAAACAGATAATACGGACAAAACAAAAGCAAAATGAGCGCTTAAATTTTACAAAATTCTTATTTGTGTAAAACTTGAAATTATTTTGTTATTTTATTATATTTGTATTTAGAAATAAATTTTATTATTTAACTATTTTACTATCTACCTGGACAAAACCGCCATCTTTCTTACTACCTTTTATAATGAGATTATAAAAATTACATGAACTTGTAAATGATTTAACATTGTAATCAATTTATTGTACAATATATTGTTTTATTGCTGTAACAATAGTATTAATAAAGAGTAATTCAAACTCAAGTGATTTTCAAAATCCCTATATTTTAAAAGTTATGCAAATATCAGTTAAAATGAGAGTCTTTTTAATTCAAACACTACTTCTAGTGATTTATTTTCATAGGATTTGTGGCCAACACTCGTTAGCCCATGGCTTATGTCGTACACTGAATATGATTAGTATTTTTCAAATAAAAAACGAAGTCTTTTATCACATCAATACAACTGATCCCATATATGGACAGAGAGTAAGAAAATTATGGAAAATAAATGAGATCTCAAACATGAGGAGAGAGCCATATATACCATACGTTATGCCCAACTTTAACACTGCCATCGATTCTTCAGATATTCTCGAATATATGGAAAATAGCATGTTTTGGGGTTTGTATTCAATGACATTAGTATATTGTTTATCATTATGATTATGTTTACAAATTTCGGATTTTATAACAACTTTAAATATTCAACATTAAAATTAAATTAATATAATTGATAACAGAAGTGGACACACAAATAACGGCAGTACTGGTGGACATTATCGACACATACGAGTCGTGTATCGCCAACAATATAAGTGAAGCATATTTTTGCGATCAAATAATTGCCACTCAAAAGGACCCAAATTTAGAGTTTATATGCGTTTACACCACATATAAACAAATGCCCGGCATTTCCGCCACACAATCCGGTCTTTTCCACAATTAAAAATATTAATTCAATTTTAGAGAAATTATTATTTTTATTGCTAAACTAGTTTATGGCCTAAAGATTATTCAGTACAATAAGATGTCTAATAAGATCTATTATAACACGAGTATCCAATTTGAACGATTGAAGCAATTCTGTAATACAACTTATGATGTGCTGCTCAAAGAGGCCCAACAGTTCGCAAACTTACCCAAAACAACCACTTTATTGCCAATAAGTAGTTACATAACAATGAAATACAATTCAATGGTTAAAGATAGTAACGGAACGGATGTGGAGAAGGAGTTTGAGAGGAATGTAATTATATTTGAGAAGTCGGCGACAGAAAACTTTATGGTCTCTTCAGACACATCACACTTTCTGACCGGAGTTTCGGTTGTATTGAAAGCAAACATCCATCACATCATCCGTTTGGAAGAAGTCGACCGTTTGATCGCATTTCCAATTAATGCCGGCATTAATACTAATTTATCGAAAAGTTTTTACGATAAGACTGTCTCACAATACGCTTTCTTTCCATCGGTTTGTTAAGTATTAATTCAAAACATATTCATTGATATTAATATTTGATAGAAACTACAACTCAAACAAGTATTTCGATGCTTCGAAGAGGCAGTGCTTTTGAATTCACACGTGTTTTGTTCGGCGAAACAAAAGTATGATTCAGTTTTCAGTCTCGGATTCGACTCTTATTTCCAAAAAGACGGGAACTTTTGGCGAATGAATTCAATGGGATTCACACGACAATCAAATCCCAACTTAACAGACGATTCACTGATTAATGTGATTTTTGAATCCCAATTCACAGATTTGGTAGTAAAGGATGGCTTTGGTATGAAATTATATATTAATGAATAGTTTAACTCATTATTAATTAAAACCGTTTCACATATTTATGACAGACACATATCAATCCATTCATGGCTTTACATACAAACCACTCTATAGTGACGAGTGCTCTACAGATGACAAAACATGTAATTCATTCTTTCAGAGCTCACCATTTCATTATCATCTTTGCATTTATGGATTTAAACCGTCGCTGAATGCGTCCGGAGTTCACTCACAAATCAAATCCTATCGATACTCAACAACTGGTATTCATCCCAAACAAGAAGACAATATGTGTTCGGCAGTGTTTAGGCTCACTGTCGACACGGACTATACAGTTGTNTATTCATCCCAAACAAGAAGACAATATGTGTTCGGCAGTGTTTAGGCTCACTGTCGACACGGACTATACAGTTGTGTCCGCGGTGTCCAACCCGTCCTCTGCAGTGAACGATGTAATTATTATAACGCATTCTAAGACACACTCCAAATGGAAATTACATCGAGTGGTTTGGGCTTTCAATTCAACCCCATCTCAAATCTCTGTTAATCAGACGCAAGACTTTATTATACTTCGGTTTAAATCTTTGTTTTATAAAAATGGGAAAATTTATGGATACGGGAAGGAAAACGACGGAACGTTATATGATATGTCCATTAAAAATAAGAAGTATTATTTTACGGTAAGTTTGGATAAACATAGTAATAGTTTTGAAGGCTTTTATACAATTATTTAAAACATTTTTATAGGTTTCTTCGGAGAAAATGAAAGACCTGTTCGCGTGTCCGCACAAACATACTTATCCTGCGTTAAGTAATCGAAGAAAAGGTATTTGTAATGAAAAGATTGAATTGAATGAAAGGCACAGTGTTTTCAATATTGGTCTTAAGTTATACCACCAAAAGGATCGATATTTCTATGTTTACGACAATACAAACAAAAAATTTGATTTAGATATGCATATCACACAACTATTGGCCTATTATTTTAGTAATTATTTTTAATTAAGTTTCAATCAAAATACTCATTAATTCTTACCGTTAGACACGAGAGAGCGTGTCGTCGGATATACAGTGGACTACGATTTTGCCAAAAAATTGAGATTCGGATCGGAAACACATGAAGTGGTATTTCACGGCAAAAGTCACCCAAAATATCAAATGTTGGGACAAAACATATTCGCAATGTTTTCAATGAGAATAGATTTGGGCGTAAAATCATTGCTTCCGATCACTAATACCTTTCGATTTACTAATCAGAGCTCTATTGCCATTACATTGGGTTCGGTGTCAACGATAGTCCCCAACGATCAGTCGATCACAGCTATCGGCGCTATTTATTGGAAGTTACAATCAGTTATGTATTGGATTAAAAATGTGAAGAACTATAGGACAGCATATGTCTCAACAATCAAAGGAAAATTTATGTTTCCTTTTGAACGGAACTTCGATTCTAAGGGTTGGAACGACAAGACACTAGCATTTAAAGGCAATATTGTCGGCCTTATCACTCTTGAAACCGACAAAACACCAATACTTTACGCACTCATTGAACAAACTGTTTACGGAAAAAATGTGCTCCAGTTTTCTGGAATCACAGTTCTTAACAAAAATATGGATAAATTAATTTCAATACCTTTTGATTACTCGAGGGTTTGTGTTGTTTCTTATATTATATCCAATAATTGTATTTATCTTTAGCTGAGGGGAAATTACATATCATTGTTATGCCACACATCGGCCTCAAGAAGTCAATCTCAAGGATCGACAGTTTTCACCGCGATTTTTATTATATTAGCACTCATTCTCATTATTGTCTCTCTAATCGTCGCATTTCTGGCCTATCGTTCAGATCCACAAACAAAACAAACCGATAATACGGACAAACCTAATGGCAGATAAACTGACGTTAATTCAAGAATTAATTGTATTATTTTATCAAATATTTTATAACAAATTCTTTTCACTTATTTTACTTTTAGTCAATCTTATTTATATGTCGAAATAAAATATATTATTTACAATTAAAATTAATTCATAAACATGTATATTTTTGTGTTACAATCAGTCCAATCAGTAAACAAAACGACCGAAAACCTCGATAAAAGACAAATAAGCGCTTAAATATCACAAAATTATTCTTCGTTTAAAAACTGTTATGATTTCCTTATTTTATTTTATATGAATTTAGAAATGCATTTTACTATTAACTTATAAGCAAGCTTAGGAATTTTGCTACATTGATCACTCAAAAAAATAGTAAAATATTTGCAAGAATCTTTACTTAATTTGAAATATTTAAAGAACCAAAATAATTTTCGTAATTATTTTAAATGAAAAATGTTTTAATTAGTTTGATGCTTATATATTTCACCACATTAAAAGTATCTAGTTTAAAACATATGAAGATTTCACATTTTAATGAAAATTTAGCCCAAAATTTCAATATTTAGCCTAAATGAAATGTTCATATGAAAATTTCAGTGAAATCCCTAAGTATTATAGTGTAAACATCTCATGATTTTATGTGCCTGGATATAATCCCTTAATCACTTTATAGCTATATCAACTTTTTTTGAGTGAAATTCCACTCCTTTTTTGAAAAATTCACAAACATGCTTATAAGTTATAATTTATAACGATTTATTTATATTACTTTAAGTATTTTTCAATTACCTCTTATGTTTATCAATATCTAATTTTTTGTTACAACTTGTAGCTTACAATAAACCATAGAATTGAAGTAAACTTATTTAGCCTTTTAATAAAAATGATAACATTTCCAACAATTTAAATTTTTATCACAATAACAATAGAATTATTGAATTATTTAATAACCGATATTTTAAATTCAAAACGCATACAAAAATCTCATTGTTTATAATAATTGAAAAAATTATCCGAAAAGATCAACGCCTTTATAATGAAAGCCTTTATAATCCAAACATTATTTTTGATGATTTATTTGCAAGTGATTTGTGGCCAACACTCGTCACAACATGGCTTATGTCGTACACTCAATATGATTAGCGTTTTTCAAATAAAAAATGACATGTTTTATCACATCAATACAACTGATCCCACAAATGGACAAACAGTCAGACAATTGTGGAAAATAAATGAGACTATTGTTAGACATCCAAACATAGCAGATGTTATGCCAAACTATAAGAGTGCCATCGATTCTACAAATATCCTCAAATATATGGAAACTTATATGTTTTGGGGTTTGTATTCAATTGAATGATTATTAATTATTATATATTTGCAAAATGTAAACTCAAATTCAAATTTGATAAAATAATTATGTGTAACAGAAGTGGACACTCAGATAACTGCAGTAATGGTAGACATCGACCACACATACGACTCGTGTATCGCCGGCAATATTACGGACAATACATATCTTAAAGGATATTTTTGCGACCAAATAATTGCCACTCGAAAGGACCCCTATTCCGAGTTTGTATGCGTTTACACCACATTTAAACAAATGCCCGGAATTTCTGCCACACAATCTGGTATTTGCTTTAAATAAACGTTAAAATCAATCAATTAAAATTGAATTACTATTTTCATTGTTAAACTAGTCTTTGGCCTAAAGATTATTCACTACAATAGGATGACTAACAAGATTTATTACGACACTCACCACCCATTTCAACAATTGATGCAAATCTGTAATCAAACTTATGAAGTGCTGCTCAAAAAGGCCCAACAGTTTGCAAACTTACCCAAAACAACCGCTTTATTGCCAATAAGTAGTTATTTGAAAGTGAAATACTATTCATTAATAAAAGACAGTAACGGAACGGATGTGGAGAAGAAGTTTGAGAGGAATGTCATTATATTTGAGAAGTCGGCGACAGAAAACTTTATGTTGTCTTTGGATACCTCACGCTTTCTGACCGGCGTTTCAGTTGAATTGAAAGCATATATCCATCACATGATCCGTTTGCATGAAATGGACCGTTTTATCGCATTACCCATCAATGCCGACATTAACGCCACTATATATGAGGCGGTTTATGATAAATCAATTTCACAATACTTTTTCTTTCAATCGGTTTGTTAATTATGTTTTTTATTGTTTTTAAATCCTGTGATTTAATTGACATAAATGTTTATTTAATAGAAATTACAACTCAAACAAGTATTTCGATGCTTCGAAGAGGCAGTGCTTTTGAATCCACACGTGTTTTGTTCGGCGAAACAAAAGTATGATTCAGTTTTCAGTCTTGGATTTGACACTTATTTCAAAAAAGACGGAAACTTTTGGCGAATTAATTCAATGGGATTTACACGACAATCAAATCCCAACTTAACAGACGATTCACTCATTAATTTGAGCTTTGAATCCCATTTCACGGATTTGTTAGAAAGAGATGGCTTTGGTATGAAATTACATATTAATGATTAGTCATTAATAACTAATTATTAATTAAAACCGTTTCACATATTTATAACAGACACATATCAACCCATTCATGGCTTTATATACAAACCACACTATAGTGACGAGTGCTCTGAATTTGACACAACTTGTAATTCATTCTTCCAGAGCTCACCATTTCATTATCGTCTCTGCGTTTATGGGTTTAAACCGTCACTAAATGAGACCGGAGTTCACCCACACATCAAATCCTATCGATACTCGACTTCTAGTATTCATCCAAAACGTGAAAAGGATTTGTGTTCAGCCGTTTGGCTTAGAGTAGACACGTATCCCAACAAAGATTATACCGTTGTGTCCGCGGTTTCGAACCCGTCCTCAGGAGTTAATGATGTAATAATTGTAACGCATTCTAAGACACACTCCAAATGGAAATTACATCGAGTAGTTTGGGCTTACGATTCAACCACATCTCAAATCTCCGTTAATAAGACACAAGACTTTATTATACTTTGGTTTAAATCTTTGTTTAATAAAAACGGAAACATTTATGGATACGGGAAGACAAGCGACGGCACGTTATATGATATGTCCATTAAAAACAATAATTATGATTTTAGGGTAAGTGTGGATATAATATACACAAAACTTCTATACAATTGTTTGGAAACATTTTTATAGCTCTCGTCGGAGGAATTGAAAGACCTGTTCGCGTGTCCGCACAAACATACTTATCCCGCGTTAAGTAATCGTAGAAAAGGTGTTTGCAATGAAAAGATTGAATCCAATGAAAGGCACAGTGTTTTCAATATTGGTCTCAAGTTATACCACCAAAAGGATCGATATTTCTATGCTTACGACAAAACAAGAAAACAATTTGATTTAGATATGGATATCACACAACTATTGGCCTATTATTTCAGTAATTATTTTTGATTAAGTTTTGATTAAAATAATCACTAATTCTTACGGTTAGACACGAGAGAACGTGTCGTCGGATATACAGTAGACTACGATTTCGCCACAAAAGTGAGAAACGGATCGGAAACACATGAAGTGGTATTTCACGGCAAAAGTCACCCAAAGTATCAAATGTTGGGACAAAACATATTTGCAATGTTTTCAATGAGAATAGATTTGGGCGTAAAATCATTGCTTCCGATCACTAATACCTCTCGATTCATGAGTCAAAGTTCTATTGCCATTACATTTGGTTCGGTGTCAGCGATAATCCCCAGCAATCAGTCGATCACAGCTATCGGCGTTTCCTATTGGAAGTCTCAGTCATACATGTATTGGCTCACAAACCCTATGCACTTACGGGCTCTCTATTATGTCTCACAAACACCAAATCAGACACCAAATCAGACACCAAATCGAGATTTATGTTTCCTTTTGAGCATAACTTCGACATTAATTTCTGGAATGAAAGCAAAGCCACTCTTAACGGAAAAGTCGTCGGATTTTTCACTCTTGAATCCGACAAAACCCCAATGATTTACGCTCTCATTGAACAGTCTATTTACGGACAAAATAAACTCAGGATTTATGAAATCACAGTTTATAACAAAATTATGAATCAACTAAATTCACGACCATTTGATCACTTGAGGGTTTGTGTGGTCTTTAAAAATAATTTATTTAATAATTATATTTATTTTATAGCTGAAAGGAAATTACATCTCATTTTTATGCCACACATCGGCCGCAAGCAGTGAATCCCAGGGAACGACAATTTATACTTTTATTTTTATAATTTTGGCACTCATTCTCATAATTGTCTCTCTAATCGTTGCATTCCTGGCCTATCGTTTTGATCGACAAACAAAACCAACCGATAATACGGACAAAACAAATGCCAAATAAGCGCTTAAATATAATATCCTTTAATATCCGTGGATAAAATTCTTATTTGTGTAAAACTTGAAATTATTTTGTTATTTTATTATATTTGTATTTAGGAATAAATTGTATTACTTTGACAAATTTCATTTTTATAACATACATCAGCTGCACCACAGGGAACAACAACTTTTATCTTTATTTTTATAACTCTGGCACTCATTCTCATAATAATTATCATACTGTTAACTCTTGTATCTTGGACTCTTATATCTTGGATTTTTGCCTAACTTGGACTCAAACATTGAGTCCCAATTCACTCCATAGGAGCTTAATGTTAAATTCTCTCCTAACTTGGACTTTCTATCTTGGACTTTGGACTTATTTTCCGAGACCCAATAACTATTTTAGTGTCTCGTAACTTGGATTTTTTAAAAATACCATAAATATCGTCGCATAAAAATTATTTTAACGAAAATTTGTCTATATTTTATACAAAAATTATATATTTTTTCGGAAATAATCGTGTTTTGTTATTAATTAGTTATTTTATGACCATTTTACTATTAATTGCTATAAATAACATAATTAAAAAGATTAATAATCCTAAATTTAGTCGGTATTTTACATGAATTTAAAACCGACCGTCTATCTTGGATTTTTACTATGTTTTACTATATCTATCTTGGATTTTTCTATCTTGGATTCCTTCTATCTTGGACTAATTTCTCTGGCTCGAGACTGGTCCAAGATACAAGAGTTAACAGTATTTACATTTGAAATAAAATTTACATTAGAAAACAGCGTTACAATAGGTATTAGCATACAATAGGGGGTGGGAGGGTAGTGACAACTATAGAGAGTATGGGGTGAATGCATAGAGAAAACACATAGAGGGGAATAGAATGATGAAATGGGTAACAGACTTAATGGCTGGTGGCTAGTTGTATTAAATTGTATTGTATTATATAATTATTATTGTCTCTATAATCGTCGCATTCCTGGCCTACCGTTCAGATCCACAAACAAAACAAACCAAAAACTTTTACAAAAGTAAAAACAGATGAACCGGTGTTAATTCAAGAATAAATTCTATTAACAGTTACAGAGCAAAATTAAAACTCGTTTAATTACAACCCGTATAGCATTGGCTGTACTAATATGATTGACGTAATGTATACGAGAGGGAGAGAGGGTTGTAATAAAGCGAGTTTTAATTTTGCTCTGTAACCGTAATTTATCAAATGTTTTATTTTTAATTTTTTCACATATTTCATTTTTACAAGTTTGTTATTTCTTATTTTTATATCGAAATAAAATACACTATTTAAAAATAAACTTAATTTAATTGAAATGTAGTACGTCCTGTACTTTGCGCCTCATTATATTGTTAACAGCGGTTTATTTGATACAACAATTTACAGTCAAAATATTACTGATTATAATTTAGACATCAATAGGGCAACCGCGTGGAGACGTTTTGGAGACTTTTTGCATAGCTTTGAGCACAATAATAACTATTACAACTATTTGTTCATTTTAACACATTAGTTGTGCTATGACTCTGTCACTAATTTATGGTTTTTGTATAGACTGCATATTATATGACTCATTTTTT
>CAJPIZ010003134.1:0-12295 GCA_905368565.1 Medioppia subpectinata
GTTTTAAAAAACTTATTATAATATTTAATCTACGGCTAGAAATTTTAATTCATATAAACGTAAAAGTTTTAAGTCTATGAATATATTTTGTATAATCATTTTTAACAATTTCATAAAATAAACGATAGTAGTAGACGTGCGGTTGAACATAGTTGCGGTTGAACATACAATTGTTGCGGTTGAACATACAATTGTTGCGGTTGAACATACAATTGTTGCGGTTGAACATACAATTGTTGCGGTTGAACATACCACGTGATTTAAGCCTTACCAAGCCTTAGCAGTGGTTTCCACAGCAACCAGAAGCCTCTCCTAGCTGGAGGCAAGGCTTACCAAGGGTACCCACATTATTGGAAGCAAGGCTTACCAAGATATAACTCTTTTAGAGGTTCAAAATGGCCGAAATGCCTTACCAAGCCTACCTACCTAGTAGTTTCTATGGTTACTAAACTTAGTTGCGGTACACCCCACAATGGCGGCAATGCCTTACCAAGCCTAACAATAGTTACTATAAATTCTGTATGCCAAGAATAGCAAATCTAGCCAAAAACAATAATTTTAGGGTCTTCCATAAATTACGTCAAAAAATCCATAAATTACGTAAATTGAAAAACAGCTCCATTTAAACATAGTTAATAAAGTACGTTTAATAAAAATTTTCGGACGTCATTGATGTATAGACCGTCATTGAATAATGTCTAAGCCATTGCCATTGTGCCACAGCAAAGTCAAGGCCAATGAGGCTGAGCATTAGTGTGCGCATGAGCGTGAGCATGCGCAGTGTACAAAACAGGGCTGGCCGAGAGTATAAAAAGCGAGCACTCAGCAAGAAAGCAGTCACTTCACTTGTACCAGTTATTGAGCACTTTATATAAAATGTCAAATTGTGACGTACTTTATAAGCGAACCATAAAGTATTAAAAGAAAAATTTCCAAAAGTATTAAAAGAAAATAATTTTTGCAGTTATTGATCATCATTTTCAAAGTTGTGATTTTTAAATTGTTAAAAAAAAGTGTTTGTGCCAAAAGGATACCATTGGATACCAACAATGTAAGTACATTTCAATTTATTTATAGTTATATTTCTATATTTATTATTATTTATTACTGTTTATATTATTACTTATTATTGTTTATATTATGTAATTATAAAATGTATGTTATGACGCTCAAATACTGTATAGCTATGTTTATCTGTAACGACTGACACCTAGAGTTGGTCCTGTTCCCCAGGCAACAGTTGCAGCCAGTAAGTTGACTATTGCGGGCAGACGAGGAAAGTCAGACATTTTGGTCCACACCCTCCCCACTTTGGTGGAGACTTTTTTAAGGGGAGATAGGGGGTGTGTTGCAGCATATAGTAGTCGGCGATGCCGGGCTGTTTACTAAGATCCGTTGACGGTGGTTGCGATGCGGTAGATAACAAGCACTGCGATTACAAGCATGCCCATGCGCAAAGCTTTATACAAGTTATTACATATGACGCAACAGTTATTACATATTATGCGATAATCATTATCTATTAAGCTATAATTATTGCATATGAAAAACATTAAAATTACATTAAAAGAAAATAGCAAATTAATACTTAGTTATAATTAATATTACTTATAGTTTTATAAGTTGATAAATAAAATGGCGTCGAGTCAGCCAGCGCCTGACCCCAGGTGTTGTTCTCCTATGGAATGGAGAGAATCTCAAGAAGTATGGGTTCCGTCAGAAGACCAACCGGAAATGTTGTCAGACGACGACGACAATATGGATGTATATGATAGCGACGAAGACCAAGAATTAGTGCCTCTTTCACAACAGTTATCACAAGAAGTACTATCAGGTCAAGGAATGAGAACTGTTCCTAATCTATCTTGGGAACAGGTCAGTGAGTGCACTGAACGAAGCTCTGATCGCCTTCGAACGCTAGTCAAGTCAGCAAAATTCAAGGTCAATCATTCTTATAGAAATAAATCAGATCTCAAAGAGTTCTGTGAAATGATTGACGAAGGCTTCGAAGGAGCAGTTCTACAATTGATCAACAATTGTTCTCTAAATGATTACATTTCAGTCACAATTGATTGCAAAGGTTTTGTTAAAGGATCTGTTTATATTCCTCCGCAACGAATCGCAGTATTTGATAAAACTTCATTTCTGACACAACTTTTCAAAGTATCCCAATCAAACACACAATATCTAATTGACGGTATATTTGATGTTTCAGTCAATATTTATAAGTCACTGACCGGTTGTGGACGTTCAACAAAGTCCGCAACTACATATAGAGAATCTAAAAACATCAAATGTGTCATCACTACATACAAAGAAGGCAAATGTTGTGGTTATTGTGCGATTGCCATCGGAATAAAATATATTGAACTGAAAATTGCTGAAATGATCAAACCTTATGACTGTAAAGAATGGAGATATCTCATTGGAAATTCAAGTCCACAAATAAAAGCCGGAGGAGATTTGTGTAATAATCTCGGGTTTGATTTTAATACTCCAATGAATAACGAAATATTGGTTCAAATACAAAGTTGTTTTGAAAATCAATATCAAATTATTGTTATTGATCACAAATCGTGCAAACAAGTGTTCAAAGGAAAAGACTGCGACAACGAAATTTATTTACTGTATGATAGTGATGAACAACATTACAGCTATATTAAGAAAATCACAAACTATCTGCACCGCACTTTCTATTGCAAACATTGCGACAAAGGCTTCAATCGATTAACTGATCATAAATGCAACAATATCTGCCCATATTGCCGCTCACTAACAAAGTGTATAATCGACAGACTGAGCCATAATTGCATTGATTGCAATAAAGACTTCCAAAGCAAGCAATGTTTTAAAAACCACAAGAAAAACAAATGTTGTGTTGTCTTAAATCGTTGCTTGATTTGTGAAGTTGATTACACTAACGATAAGAAACACAAGCATTTATGCAACGAATTCAAATGCCACAACTGCAACGAATACTTCACCGAACAACCGCACCATTGCTATTTGAAGACCTTAAACGCCGACAAACTTCACGAAGAAGACAACGTAGTCAAGATTATTGTTAGTTTTGATATTGAATCAATGCTAATCCGAGACAATGAGCTCGTTACACACACCCCAAACCTTGTTTGTGCTAAGGTTGTGTGTACTAATTGCTGGGATGACAGCATAGACAATTCTCGACCAAATTGCCAAACATGTGCTGGAGGCAATAAGGTGTTTGCAGGCACATTTTGTGTCGAAAAATTTAATGATTTAGTTATAAACGATCTGTCAAAACGAGCCCAAAAAATAAAAGGCTATGTTGTGGTGATTGCACACAATTTAAGCGGATATGACGGGCATTGGATATTGACTGACTTAATGAAACGAAATATGCAAAATATTGCACCGATAATGCAAGGCACAAAAATAATGAAAATTGATATGGATAACGTTCGATATATCGATAGTCTCTTATTTTTTCAGCGCCCTCTAGCTGACCTCTCAAAGATGTTTGATATCTTAGAAACAGAAAAGGGGTTTTTTTCTCATCATTATAATACTCCGGAAAACCAATCAAATATTGTCCCCTACTCAACACTTACTTTGGACGACTTTGGCTATAAATCAATGAACTCGAAAAGGGCCATAGAATTTGAAAAATGGTTTCAAATTCAGGGGAACAAAATGTTTAATTTGCAAAAAGAATTACGTTTATATTGTGTAAATGATGTTAAAATTCTTATGCAAGCAATGATGCGATTTCGCAAATTGTTTAAACAAACTACTGGTTTAGACCCAATTAGCCGCACCTTTACACTAGCATCTGTTGGACTCGAATATTTTAGATGTTGTGTCATGCAAGACAATCAAATCGGAATCACACCAATCAAAGGCTACACACCAACACGTACGCAATCAAATGCCGGGAAAGCCTGGCTCGATATGAAAGATCAAGAATACGAAGGCTCTATTATTGTGCGAGAAGGAAGGGTAGGTACAAAATACGCCGATGGATATATTCAAGATATGGCTCTTGTCTTTGAATATCTCGGCTGTTATTTCCATGGCCATGGATGCAAACCAGGCACAGTCAACGTAGAAGCCAATCAAGAATGGGTCGACAAACTAAAATATTATGACAAAATGGGTGTTAGTGTCGACTCCATCTATGAATGTCAATGGAAACAACAATTGGATAAAAACCCTCAACTGAAAGCTCAATTCAATGAGCGATTATTGTATCATAATAATGTTAAAGATAATGATCTATTCTGTGTTCCACGCAAAGCCCTCAATGGTGGCCGAACAAATAATTTGAAATTTCAGCACGTCTGCGCCGATGATGAAGAATTATTATATCTCGACTTCACATCCCTTTATCCGTATGTCCTCTCTCGCCGCTCGTTTATGATTGGACACCCCATACGACTTACATCAAATTTTAGTGATGTAAACAATTACTTTGGATTTATTAGTTGTAAAGTTCTCCCTCCAAAACAACTCTATATACCCGTATTACCAATGGTTATTAATGGCAAACTATTATTTCCTTTATGCATGCATTGCGCAACCAATCAATCGCAAGATAGTTGTGATTGTGATGACAATGCTCGTTGCCTCACCCAAACATTTACCACAGTCGAGCTACAAAAAGCTCTACAATTGGGTTATAAAATTGTCGAAATATATGAGGTGCTTCACTATACCAAAAGGAGTGATGATATATTTAAGAATTATATCAACACTTGGTATAAAATCAAGGCCGAGGCCAGTGGATACCCAAAGAACATCGCGTCAGAAGAACAGAAGAATCAATACATTGAAGAATTCAAAAGCGTTGAAGGCATTGATTTAGATAAAGATAAAATCGTTTCAAATCCCGGGTTGCGAAGCATTGCAAAGTTGATGCTAAACTCTCTATGGGGTAAATTAGCTCAACGCCCAAATATGCCTGAGACTAAAATTGTCAACAATTATCCGGAATTGTATGACATTTTGTCTAATGGTGACTATGAAATATTGGGCGATCAACTGTTTGGAAATATGGTTGTTATGAATTTCAAACGCAAAGATGACTCACAGTGCAATCCCCGCAACACATCTGTTGCCATTGCATCTTTTGTAACAGCTTACGCTCGTCTCAAGCTCTATGACGAGATGGAGAAATTGGAGAACTCTCGACCGGGAAGTGTTATGTACTTTGACACAGATTCAATTATTTTTCTTCACAAAACCGGAGACTATAAGCCAAATGTGCAAAACTTTTTGGGAGAAATGACTGATGAGATTGTTGAAGAGTACGGTATTGGTTCTCATATGTCTGAATACTACTCTTGCGGTCCTAAAGTATACGCTTATACAGTACAAAAATACGATGGCTCAATTGAAGATAAATTCAAAGCTAAAGGTCTGACTCAAACCGTTGACTCCAACGGTTGCTTAAACTTTGAAACGATCAAAAACACGGTCATCGATCCATCACTTGTCACAAGAGTACCGCAAATGCAATTTCGTGCAAATAAACGACACGAGNGATTCAATTATTTTTCTTCACAAAACCGGAGACTATAAGCCAAATGTGCAAAACTTTTTGGGAGAAATGACTGATGAGATTGTTGAAGAGTACGGTATTGGTTCTCATATGTCTGAATACTACTCTTGCGGTCCTAAAGTATACGCTTATACAGTACAAAAATACGATGGCTCAATTGAAGATAAATTCAAAGCTAAAGGTCTGACTCAAACCGTTGACTCCAACGGTTGCTTAAACTTTGAAACGATCAAAAACACGGTCATCGATCCATCACTTGTCACAAGAGTACCGCAAATGCAATTTCGTGCAAATAAACGACACGAGGTATTCACGAAATATTTGGAAAAAGACTTTCGCTTGACATCAAACAAACGCCGTATCATAGGCAATGATACATTGCCTTATGGCTATGTCGACTAATTATTTGTATTAATATTTTTCATATCATTATTGTAATCACTTATTAATCGCATAAAATATTTAACCTTTTGTAATCATTATTATACGCACATTTATCCCAATAAATAATTCTATTGTAATCATTATTGTATTCACATATTAATCACATTCAATAAATAAGCACAATTGTATTTAACTATTAATTCAATAAATATTTCATTTTTCAATTCCAAAATTCAAACCACCTTATTTTTCTAATATCAAAATTTAAGTAAACTAAATTTTCTAATACCAAGAATAAAATATATTCAATTTGCTAAAACCAAAACTTAAGTGCATTTATTTTGATTAGACCAAATCTTAAGTGCAAGCATTTTGTAAAACCAAATCTTAAGTGCAAGCATTTTAGTTAGACCAAAATTTAAGCATTCGTGTTTTGATCAGACCAAAATTTATAACTTGTTGTTTTGGTTTAACCAATATTATAGAAAAGTCATATTTGTAATACCAAAACTAGCATTGCAAGGCTCCCATTGGAATATTATGTATTTTTGATGGCAAATTGTGAAAGCAAAATCACTTTTGTAAGACCAAATCTTAAATGCTGTCATTTTGGTTAGACCAAAATTTAAGTGTATTCGATTTGCTTCGACCAAAATTTAAGTGCATTCGATTTGCCTAAACCAAGACTTGAGTGACTTTGTTTTGGTAAGACCCAAAGCCTAAGGTTATTAATTTTTGTAATGCCAAAATATTTCTAAACGCCTTTGAATTGGATACATCTCCCTTGCTAAGATTCATCACTCGTGTGCAGAGATTCATAGCTCGTATGCAGAGATTCATCACGTGCGTGCAGAGATTCATAATTTGTGTGCAGAGATTTAATGCTCGTGTGATGAGACTCATAATTTGCATAGAATTTGCATTACTCTTGTGTGATGAGAATCATAACCCGTGTGCACAAATTCATCACGTGAGTGCACAGATTCATCACGTGCGTGCACAGATTAATCACGTGAGTGCACAGATTCATCACGTGCGTGCACAGATTCATCACGTGCGTGCACAGATTCATCACATGTGTGATGATAATAATATCCCGTGTGATGAGCTTAATTTTTCGTGTGATAAGAATTATAATTTGCATTGAATTTGCATTATGCTCATGTGATGACTTTTATAACTCGTGTGATGAGAGTCAGTTCTGGTGTGATGAGAATAATTACTCGTGTAATGAGAGCCGGCATTTTATAACACCAAAACTTATTTTTATTTAAATATAATGTAATTTGTAAAACAAAACACACACATACACACACACCCACTCACAAAATATTAAATACATTAAGTTTAATTTTGCAAAAATCACTTATTTCTTATTTAATTTGTGGGTCCTTTGCTCACTATACAAACATTGACTATATGCTAAGCATTAATAATACAAAATTAGTATTGTTTATAGATTAAGTACAATTGTTAGGCTTTTTCCATTAACTTGGGATGTTTATTGAAATACATGCAAACTTTCGTATAACAAATGTATTACTCATGTCTCTTTGACGAGGAGAAAAATATCGTATAGAATTACACTAAAATGTAAAGAATTCATTTTTTTTTGTTTATAACAAGGTTAAATTTTATACTTTATGCATAATTATTGTACGTTTTTTGCCTTTAAATTTAGACACTTTTTGCTCTGGCAAAAATTGTAATACTTAAAAGGCAAGTTTTGCAATATTATGGATCAATTTTTGTAAGGGATTACATTTAAATATAATGCTATTTTGAGGATAGAATTGTAAAAGTTAAAAGCAATTTTTGTTTTTATTTCCTTTAAATTTTATACTTTTAACATATTTAATAGCCGTTTTGTGTCGTTAAATTTGGACTTTTTTCCCTTGACAACAATTGCAATACTCAAAAATTCAATTGTGCAATATTCAAAGTTAATATTATTTAGAAATATATTTTTAGTAATGTTTATAGATTAATAATATTTTATAAGAAATTATATGATAGAAATTAGATGTATTAGAGATCTTTGTTGTGGTACAATACCTATATACTATTTATAAATTTAAATAACATAAAATAACTGTTAAACACGTAATTTTTGTACGCACTAATACGTTTATTAAAAGAAATTTGTTTATCAGAGTTTGTCCAGTTCTTGATCTGTAAATCCACACATCATTGTAATTGAATTGTTGTCTCATTGTTTATAGTGTAAAATTGTTTCGCAATGGCTTTTGGAATATGTCGTATATGTAAAAGCTGGAAAGAGTTGGTTGTTCAGGAGCCACTAATCCCTTACGACACCTGTAATCATAACCTTCTCTGCACATACTGCGCCGTGAGTCTGAGATCTAAATGTTTCTTTGGAAACATATCTTACCGGTGCATTAATTGTAATGCTCTTGCTATTGAACGCCCTTTCCCTGGTAAGTTTATGTGCTAATAATAGTATGCATTTATAGTTTAACATCAAAACACTTACAGAACTAGACATCTTTGATAGTGATGGCGATTTCCGGGATATAATGGTAAATCTGGCTATTAGTGGAAATGATGATCGCATGGTCCAACTTATCAAGACAATTGTTGAGGTCGGACTACTCGAAGGATTAGCCAATCGGGAGCACAAAGCTTGGCTCGAGGCTCAGGAAGCAATAGAAGTCATTGACCTCACTAATGATGAGGAGGACAAACTCATTGAAATTGTGAGTGAAGATGCGGAGAAAGACAGTGTCAAGGACATTAGCACTAGTGATTAGAATCAATTGTCTTGTTTTCAATATTACATACATGTATTATCAATATTATTGTATAAAAATATTATATATAAAAACTTTTCATTTAAATACAACTTGTTGTTTACTTTATTTATGGAAGACCCCTAAAATTTTTGTTTTGTTAATTTTTGTTGTTGCGCAATATGTGAATGCCCCCTGTAAAGGGTATTACCTTGGTAAGCCTTGTTCACCATTGGTTAGACTGGTATCAGTAACTACATCACCCATTGGTAAGACATTTATATGTTGTATTGCATCACGTGGTATGTTGTATGGCATTCATTCAGGACCTATAGTAACCATTGGTAAGCTTGGAAAATCTGGCCGCCCTTTAAAACGGCGCTATCTTGGTAATCCCTGCCCTCCTAAACATGGGTAGGCTTGGTAAGACATTGGTCCCACTCAAAATGAGTACCCTTGGTAAGCCTTGCCCCCAGTTAGGAGAGGCCTCTGGTTGTCTTGGAAATCACTGGGTAGGCTTGGTAAGACATTGGCCCCCACTTAAAATGTGTATATCTTGGTAAGCCTTGCCCCTAAAACGGGGCTACCCTTGGTAAGCCTTGCCTCCAGCTAGGAGAGGCTTCTGGTTGCTGTGGAAACCACTGCTAAGGCTTGGTAAGGCTTAAATCACGTGGTATGTTCAACCGCAACAATTGTATGTTCAACCGCAACAATTGTATGTTCAACCGCAACNTAGTGTGAATATTAAATGCACTCATCTTTACATTTGAATAATATTGCAATTAAGGCACCGGTATATGAAGACTGGCTGTACTGAACATATACACCAAAACTAGTGATATATGCAGTATATACCGTTTAGACGACAGTTCCCGACACTTAATTAATGATATTTTAAAAAACATAAAGTTTTAATAAACAATATATATTGTAATAAATTATATCCTTATTTCGTCGACTCCTGTCTTAAAAATTTTAGTTTTATTTCTAATTCCCAGATATTCTGATGTTTGAAAAACGGCGACTAAAAAATTGTTTGAATTTACGTCAAGATTAGAGAATGGCTTACATTTTGAAAGTGTATTAAAAATATAAACTCAAAAAAGTCTTACGAAAAAGTATTAAATTTCATCCTTTTTGTGGATAACATTTTCAATATTATTATAATATATTTCTTATATCGAAAATGAATGAAATTTGAGATTTAAAAAGTTTGCAAAATGAAAAGCAAAATTATTAACAAATGGATACTTTTTACAAAATAAATTATTGTATTTATTGTACAATATATTGATATTAAAAATAGATTTGATATTTTATAACCTGAAAAATTCATACAAATAAATACCTGATCCAAAGCTTCGTTTAATATAAACTAAAATAACATAAAAATCCATTTTATTTTTATGTAAAATATCATTTCAATATTTAATTCTTAAATCCATTTTGAATAAATATTTACAAAATATATTTTGCTCATAAAAATACGTTATTATAAACCATAATATTTGTAAAATAAAATATAACATTTAGAAAATACAACAATAATTAATTCATAGTAGAGTTTATATAAGTTATAGACTTTTAATATCTATTTATTTTAAAATTTTCCAATAAAGGGTTTAAATATATATAAAGGCTTTATATATATTGAGACAGACTTTCAAAGATTTTGTGAAACGTTTGGAGAATATATACACAAAAATATTTTTTTAAAGATTTCCTTAAGAAATAAGTATTGGCTCTCAAAATAAGGTTTTGATATTTTCTTTAGCTCTCTCTCTCTCTCTCTCTCTCTCTCCTATACACACATACTCTCATCTCATCTCTTGATCTTTCTCACAATATATTATACAATACATGCAATTCATGCACTTTTTAAGTGACCATTTTTGAGATATAAGTATATCATTGTTTATAAGACTCCACCCATAGCTTCGATCGCTGAACCCATCCTTCAATATTCACTATACAATACAATAACATATTGTTATGTAATAACAAATATACACAATATTAGGATTAAGGGACTTAATCGGGAAGCCATCAAAGAATTCATTATAATTAAATAGACTTAACGTTAAATGATTTTACACATGGTTTTTGTTATTTTAATAAAATCTGTCACTCAGTTAACTATCGATCAGAAAGTCATATGAAATATCTATCGATATGTGTATGGATTTTATGAAAAAGCAAAACAATTTTTACTTTACTTTTCGTTAAACATATATAAAACTCCATAAAACGACACAAATATTCTCAGCTATTCTTCTGAGCGCTAAAAATCTGTTTTTATTTTTGCTTATAATATATAAGTCTTTATTTGCTTTTATGTGATCTTTTATTTCATAGGTTTTTATTTCTCTTAGAAAGAAAAGCATAAACTGTTTTCCAAATATTTTTTTAATACTTTACTCTCAAAGAGCTATAGATATCGTGAGCTAAAGAAAATATCAAAACCTTATTTTGAGAGCCAATACTTATTTCTTAAGGAAATCTTTAAAAAAATATTTTTGTGTATATATTCTCCAAACGTTTCACAAAATCTTTGAAAGTCTGTCTCAATATATATAAAGCCTTTATATATATTTAAACCCTTTATTGGAAAATTTTAAAATAAATAGATATTAAAAGTCTATAACTTATATAAACTCTACTATGAATTAATTATTGTTGTATTTTCTAAATGTTATATTTTATTTTACAAATATTATGGTTTATAATAACGTATTTTTATGAGCAAAATATATTTTGTAAATATTTATTCAAAATGGATTTAAGAATTAAATATTGAAATGATATTTTACATAAAAATAAAATGGATTTTTATGTTATTTTAGTTTATATTAAACGAAGCTTTGGATCAGGTATTTATTTGTATGAATTTTTCAGGTTATAAAATATCAAATCTATTTTTAATATCAATATATTGTACAATAAATACAATAATTTATATTTTAAAAAGTATCCATTTGTTAATAATTTTGCTTTTCATTTTGCAAACTTTTTAAATCTCAAATTTCATTCATTTTCGATATAAGAAATATATTATAATAATATTGAAAATGTTATCCACAAAAAGGATGAAATTTAATACTTTTTCGTAAGACTTTTTTGAGTTTATATTTTTAATACACTTTCAAAATGTAAGCCATTCTCTAATCTTGACGTAAATTCAAACAATTTTTTAGTCGCCGTTTTTCAAACATCAGAATATCTGGGAATTAGAAATAAAACTAAAATTTTTAAGACAGGAGTCGACGAAATAAGGATATAATTTATTACAATATATATTGTTTATTAAAACTTTATGTTTTTTAAAATATCATTAATTAAGTGTCGGGAACTGTCGTCTAAACGGTATATACTGCATATATCACTAGTTTTGGTGTATATGTTCAGTACAGCCAGTCTTCATATACCGGTGCCTTAATTGCAATATTATTCAAATGTAAAGATGAGTGCATTTAATATTCACACTAACTATCAGTCAGTTATAGAAGTAATAGGAAAGAGAGTATAGAAAATATGCAAATGTTTAATATAATGGCAGTCCTTTTTGTATTAAATATTAATTATAATTCTCTCTCTCTCTCTCTCTCTCTCTCTCTCTCTCTCT
>CAJPIZ010003135.1:0-12293 GCA_905368565.1 Medioppia subpectinata
ATTATATTCAACAAATAAATATGATGAAATTTTTTAATTGGCTGGATCAATTGTTAAAATTTGTATCAAATTGTTATTTTCTTTATTTAATCTTTGAACAAAAGTACTTTACGGCATTTTATTATCTATTTTTAAAAAAGTGTCATGGTCATTGTGCCAAAGCTATTTCGGAAGTGGACTTCTTCGGGAGAGGATTACTTCTGAACCACAAGACATACAAACAAATGAATGGCAGTGTTTTGTCACTCAATAAATACTCTTTCAAATCAAATCATCATTTGAAATTTTCGGCTAAATTTGATCAACAAATTACGTTCTAACCAATTTCCGAAAAGTTATTTCGATGCCTTAATTATCATGGGTAAACAACAATTATTATTGCATAATTCTAGGTTTTACTAATTGTTTAGTTTATAAAATGGACTTTTTGAGTGAAATAGAAATAGTGCATGATAATCAATAAAATTTTGTATACACTTTCATTAATTTTGTATATTGTAAACGCATTGTTTAAAATGTACATAATAAAATAAAAAATTATTTAATGATACATGATTTATTTCAAAATACTATATAATTAGAGCATTTATTTGTCAATTTTTATTTATTTTATAATTACTTCAATATTCTGACAAAATTTTATTAACTTCCTTGATAATTGTACATTTGACTGTTCGTTAAGAAATTTATAAGATTTAATTGAAGAGCATATTTATTTAATCTTATTTATTTTATAATATTAGAATTATGCATAATGAAACATAAATTATGATGGTGGACCGTTGCTACCACCACACGCTGCACATCCTGGGCCAATACATTGACACGACCCTAGTAAATAGAAATTTAAAATTGAAACAATGCAAACATTATGCTCAAAATACTTTTACATACTATTCAGGTAATATAACCTGATCAGAAAAACATTTGTTAACATAAGAATTCTTACATAAAAGTTTGACAATATTGGTATACAATTATCAGTAATTGTAATGTTTATATTATAAACTTAAATTCAGTATTGTATATAAGAATTTAATTAAACATTTAGTCATACATTTTAATTCATAATGTACATTGTAAAGTTAATATTACCCTTAACGAATTGAGGCCCAAGAATTTGAATCAAGATAATAATAAATAGTACATAAGTAATATACTTAATTGCTTCTTTAGCCATATTAAACTTTTGATGTAATTATTTACTTTAATAAAATATTAACCGTTATTTATATACCCTTAAAATAAATGCTAAGCAATTTAGTTTTGCAATACATTTCAATTAATGCTTGGTAATCATTAAGGATGTTGCTGAAATATGAATTTCATATGTATGATCAGTAAATTTCTTTAAATGTTAAATAATGATAGAAAATATACTATAGACATGAGTTTCATTGAATAAATTAACGCGTACATTTATATTTATTATATTTGCAATTATTCTGTATAACAATATTGCTTTTTAATAATTAGGTGCAATCTATTTTTAAATTGTTTATGGACATTATTTTTATTGAAAATATGATGGTTATAAGTGGGGTAAATTAATTTTGAAATAATCGTTAAACTACATTGTTAATTCTACATTTTATTGTTTACAAGCAATTTATATTTAATTTGTTTTATTATATTATAATGTACAAATAAATTTTAAACTGCAGGACCGTCGCTACCACCACACGCTGCGCAACCTGGGCCAATACAGTCGCAGTGAGCTAGTTCATATAAATAGTAAAATAAATTAATACAACACAAGTATTATAATGTATTTAATTTAATAATACAAATTATAACTTAATCTTTATATTATATTAATTTAAAATTTTCACAAACTATTATACGTTGTTACAGATATTAAAAGTAATTGTAAGTAATAGTAATTGTTATAATAAACAAATGTAGAGTTTAGTACATAAAAATTTCATGTATATGAAAATTTAATTAAGCAAAAAGTAATTTAGTCAGACATTTTTATTAATAAAGTATAAATTCTAAAGTTAATATTACCTAAATTACCTAATGCAGTCCCAAGATATTGCAGCAAGATGATAATGAATAGTACATAGGAAATATACTTAAATGTTTCGTTAGTCATATTAAACTTTTTAAATTAAAAGTTATAAAAGAAATAATAACTGCTTATTTAATTATTTACTGTTATTATATACCCTTTATATAAATGCTAAGCAATGTTGTTTTGTAATACATTTCAATTAATGCTTGGTAATTATTAAGGATGTTAATCAAACAAGAAATTAGATTTCTTTAAATGTTAATTTATGATAGAGAATATACTATACATGTATAGATTTTATTATGTTTGCAATTATGTTGTCTAACTATAATAATATTAATTTTCAAACTGTAAGCAATAGATTATTACAAAACATGTATTGCTTAATTATTTAGTTATTGAAAATTTAACATAATACAATTAGCGATAAGAATTAATTATCATATCGTAATTATGATCATGTTTAGCTCTAACGGTAAACCTAAATAAAGCAGACAAATTAATTTTGTTAATTTTTAAAAGTTTTATTTAAATTACATATTACACATTCTTTTAATTAAACAATTAAAAGTTTAAATTTAAAATAAATTAAAAAATATATGTCAAATAATGATATAATAGTCTAGACATGGAATGTATTGTAAGTTACATTAATAATATATTTAAAGTGTTATAAAATAAAAGTTGCAAATAATAGCATGTTCAGATAGATAACAATGAATAATGTTCAAGTTGGAAGTGGAGTAGTGCAGCATGGTTCAGTACCTGGACACCCATTACCATTTACACATATGCAACAATCATTAGCAGCTATTATAAAAATAATACAGTTTAGCATGGTTATTTATTGATAATATAATAAATTACACAGTATTATTAGTATAACTATAAATAACAAATATTATTATATAACATGATAAAAAAAAACATTTTTAAAAATGTTCTTTTTGTTATACATGTTTGGTATGTTTGGACCTGTTTTTAAGGGATTGTAATTTTTTATACTTTAAACAAATATACTGTGTATACAAGTAGTAGTAGTGTGACCAACCGTACACTATTAGGCAGTACATTACACTATTTGAGACCTCTGTACACTATTTTCAGACTGTACACTATTGTACACTATTTGTAAATTATTCTTATAAAAATATAAAAACCATAAAATGGATTTATTTTTACTAAACGTATATAAAATATATTTATTTTTGTATTATTAGTGTCCAATTAATACAAAACTCATTATATTACTTACACATTATTTACATCAAATTGATACAAAACTCATTGTATTAGTTACACATTATTTATATCAAATTGATACAAATCTCATTATATTAGTTATACATTATTTACACTGTTTGAATTTCGTTAAAAAATTTATGTACACTATTTGTACACTATTTTAGCCTCAATTTTATCATTTTGTACACTATTGGTCAAAACCGAGTTGGTCACACTACAAATAACTTCAATTTTTACATTAACATTCATGTAAATATAAGTTGTATATCTTGTAATATACTGTAATAACTATAAAAGCAAATTAAACTTAAAAGTTTTAATTTTGATGATTAGTTTTGTTTTAAAATTACACAACATTTCTGTTTTGGTAAAATGTTTTAGAAAAAAGCATTGTTTTATCGATAATTTGAACATAAAAAACGAGATCTGAAATAGAGATCCAATTTATTTTTTCCACTCCTTATTATTTTATTTGAACGTCAAATCAAAAACCAATACTTTGTAAGTCTATAAGCAGTTAAGTCCGGCGTTTGTGAACAACATATTTATATATTAAATATATAGCTATAGCTAATCATTGGTCATACAATCAGAATTACAGCACATATACTAATAATTTATTTGTGTCTCCAATAGATCATTAGGTAAGAGATTAATGTTTACTCATTTATCAGATGTTAGGCTAATGTCGCAAAATGTTGGCTAAATTTGGTCCCTTAATAGCCATACAATCGGTTTTTATGTGATATTTTGTCTAAATATTGGTCTCATTTTTATTCGCAATATTATTCCTGTCTTTGAGTTTTTCATTCAAATAATTGATAAAAATATTTACAAAACCATTCTCTCTCTCTCTCTCTCTCTCTCTCTCTCTCCTGACGTTTACAGAATTTCTTTTTTTGTGTGTATTTTGTCAGTGAATTGCATAAAAACGCTAAAAATAGCATTAAATTTGTGCGTTTTTGTTCACTTTAAGCTTTGAATTAGAAATGTTTTTTGTTTGACTTTTAGAAAATGTCAAAATATGTTTCAATGAATTGAAGAGATTATTGAAATTTTAATATAAAAACTATTAGTATTATATAAATAGAGGAATTTAGTTACAAATCAAAAACAGATTAACCATTTGTTTGTAAGAGTACTACTCGTGTCTGAATGAATAAAAAATGATATTCAAAGCGGTTTTTTGCTAAAAATGAATTAATACTTATAATAGCTATGTTTGCCAAACGCAATGAAATAAGTTATAGTATATTCTCTGTGTTTATATATAAAGCTATGGGAATAAGTAATACTAATCCCAACACTTTATTGTAATTATTTGAGTATTAGTAGAGGAGATGAGAGACGAACTGTTTGTTTAATCCATCTTCAGTTCATTCAATTCGTGTAATACTTGTGTATAAACTATACGTTTGGAAACATAGAGTTTCACCGATTTTCTCAGCAATAATGCCACGAGAATTGTGTGCATATCCATCAAAACATAGCCATTTCTGAATAAATATATATTTTTAAATTGCAATTCTTGTGCCAAAACATAGTTTTAGTATTTCTATACTTTTAGTTTCCATTAAATAAATATATATTTTCTACATTTTGCATCATTTTTGGATTCATCAGTAGTTTGGATGCAATCATTCACTTAATAATGGTTTTGTATTTTTGTAAATATAGCCCAATATATAGAATGTCTTAGAGAGAGAGAACTAAAGTGTGAATTACATCGAAAGATAATAGCATAAAATCAGCAAATATTTTAATGGATTCCGTAATTCAAAAGCTTTTATATTATAGTTTTCTCCCCAACAAAAAAAGTTAATAAATATACGATAAAACTATTAGAGAGTAATAGAATGTGTTTTAGAGGATTGTTGTCTAAAATTAAGGCTAATATGTATTATAATTTGTTTGGCGATCGACTCTATGACTGTACGAGACACTCGACTTTGGGCTTATATTTCATAAATTTTTATGACTTGAAAACTAATGAACAAAAATTCGATATTATTATAAGAATAAAAAGTAGTCGAAAAAACAATTTCTATCTTTTTGTAAAAAATAATATATCATAAAAAGGCAGACATATGTGAGGTATTAAAAGGAAAAGTCTTTGACAAGTCTGAGCATAATCTTCACGAATAGAAAGTAGAATATATGGAAGCCTTCAGTATTAGTCCACAAACAGTAGTATTGCCGACAGTATTGTAGTGTTTGGGCCATGACTTGGCTTTTATGCGATCGTCGAGACTCTTTTGAGAAGAGAAGCGAGATTTATGATCTCAAATCTACAGTTCTCTCTCTCTCTCTCTCTCTCTCTCTCTCTCTCTCTTCTTTTTCTTAGATTTATTTTATTTATTAATCTAAATGACGGTAAAGAGTAGATCCTGGGGTTCAATGCCTTTCCCCGTACACTACTATACAGTATATTATCGTCGCTTTAGATTCACTTAAAATAATAGATTCTTCTTAAAAAACAGTATTTTTTATTTGAGTTATAAAATGTTTTGTTTGAATTAGTAGTTAACAAAGACAGCAATGATTTTTAATGAAAACGAGTGCATTGTATGCAAAATATACATAGTTTTGCGGTCAAAGACTTTGAATTAAATATTTAATAGAATGAAAGCATAAATTTTTTACAAAAATATTGTACACCAGATATGAGTTATTAAAGTATTTCTTTGAGCACTACTTTATTTGCACGTCTGTATCGTATAAGCAATTTCGGGCCCAACTCTCCGGAGAGACAGTTATGAAAACCTCTTGTATTCCCAATATTTCTTTCCATTGATTTCGTGATTCTTTCTTAAAATGATTTTTCTGTAATTTTGTTGATTTTGCGTCACTTTTTTCGATAAACATAATAAATTTAAACAACAATTTTATTAATTCTATTCATAATATTGAGTTAAATCTATGTTTTTCAGACAAAACCACTTCTTCACACAAAACCTTAGCACTAAATCCACAACTCATTGAAAGTCATTACAGAAATAAATGGTTTAAACGGCAAAAACTTTACATTCAGTGGAGAAGAACTTCAAAACGATTTGGATGTTTACTGATTGGAGTCGAGGCTAGACTTCGATATAGAGTTGTTGTGGAAATGACCTCATCATCCAGTGATACGACCAGCAGCTCAATGACCGGCACTTCTCCTCTAATAAACAAGATGTCCATTTCTATCGTAGCCACAGATCCCTCCACTATTAAAAAAGGTCTTCTTTGGCAACAAAGGGATCGATTCTTCAGCCGTTGGAAAGAGAGATTTTTTGTATTAACAAAGGATTATTTGTCGTGTTTTAAAAAGGGCTCTAAAGTGGGAATGTCTGAAATGGGAAGCTTTATGTACAAAGTATGCGTTACTTTTAATATAATATGATTATACTTTGAAATTGAATCTATGTTTTAATCACCGATACTCTCAATACAGTTGACACTTATAGACGTTGAAGGGCTTAATTGGGCCGATAAGAAGAAGGATGGAGTCATAGCTATTCGGGTTAGTCTTTCATTAGCAGTAATTCTTTATTGATTTTTAAGTAAATAATTAATTTACAAATATATTCATAAATAAAATATTAATTTTAATGAATTATTAAACATAACCAAAATTGATGTGATTGTGGTTCAGGTGGGAACTGAAGGACAGTTACTTTTGTGGACCAATTCTGGTTTAGATGAATGGATGTTTGCACTGAGAGAAGCTGTTAACCGAAGTAAAGGCAGAAGAGAGGCATTACGTAAATCGCAGACATTATTACCATCGATGACTGGAGGAGGCATTTGGAACCGGTATGTAATCTGTTGTATAGGGTTTAGGGCTTATTGTTATTCTTATCAATTGAAGTAATGATACATAAAATGAAATAAATTCTCTCATAAATTCTTACGGGAAAACAGTTAAACTAAATGAACACAACGTTAAATGCCATTAATTAACGAAATGTTTAATTTCAGGCAAAAGATATCGTCATTGCACTACACTTTGGGTGACAGTCCTTTGGGCGCCTGTAATACGACATCCCGTTTGCAAAGAGCGACGAGCGCTGACTTCACGAGTTGTGAGGACGCAAACCGTCAATTAAGGTCAACCATTCATCACAATCCAACTCCAGTACTGAACCGTCGGTTTCAACGTATATCGGGTTTGTGTTGATTACTAGAAACTCTTTGATTTATCATATCATTCATTGCCCGTCAATACAAGTGACTGAACATTGAAAACCATTGAAACCTATTCGGCGTTTAACACTGTTTTTGACAGATCTTTACTCTCAATGAATAAAATTGAATCAAACTTTTTTTTTATTGCATTGCATTAGTGTTGAGCACAAACATCGATCTGAGTCTTGAGAACGGGTCGGCAGGAGAGCGGAGATCAATGACACCGCACGAAGACCACAACCAATTGGCCAATCGGGCGGGTCTACCGAGATTGGCCCCGCAGTGCGGCGGCGGAACCAACAATAACAACAGCCAATCAAATGCCAATGTAATCGGCAATTGTTCGCAGAATAGTTCTCTTCAGTCGTTAGTATCGTTGGGACGAACCACTGGACAGTTGATGACCCATCAGTTCAATAGACCGAGTCCTCGATCATTGCAAGTGTCGCCCGCATTGGCCCAGCGGTCACTGTATGCACAACACATACTGTCATCGCCAGAGATAATCGGTGTGAATACCACTGACAACAGACACCACCAAATGGCCAAATCGGCTCTCAAGACGGCCACCTCTGAGTTTTCGTTTATACGGCCCGACTCTCCGTTGACTCTTCCACACAATAATCGGGTGCCAAACGCGGCCAACAATAAGAGACCACAATATGTTCGGTCCCAGAGTTGTCTCGAACCGCAACAACAGCACCGAATGGATGGCCCGAAGATGGGAACCAATGTTTACAACAGTGGTGTGAATCGATCGCAATCGGCGTCCACTAAACAGACAATGGAAAGAATGATACAACAGTCGACCCGTCCCTCCAGTATATACGGACAGCCGTCACTCACAGACAAATCATATAATAGTATGAAAAGCAATCATAACAGCAATTATCGTATACAGGAATACGCGAGTTGTGGTGACCCCAGCATAGGCTTAACAAATAGCGGTCAAACCAACGGCTATATGAATGCTATGAACGGCGGACAGAGAGTGAATTTGCGCGACACTAAGTCAATGCCAAAGCGACACATCAGACACTATAAGCCTTCAAAGTCTGATACTATATTTGCCACAACTAATAGACTTCACTCTATTAGCAGTAGTGGAGAGAAAAGTATTAATGAAACCAATGTCTCGACAAATGATAAACTAATTAATAGAAAGCGAATGCAATCAAAGGAATTGTTTGCCGTCAGATGATTGAGAAATTAGAAAAACTTTATCAAAACTTTTTAAAATAACAATTAACTGTAAAAACAATGTTAATAATAATTTACATCTTTTTATATGATATCAATTATTAGTACATAAATAATATACAATTATGTATAATATATGAAAAGGTTTTTTATACAATCTATTATACAATTCTTTATGATTAGCGCACAGAATATAAGTGTGTGTTTGCCTTCATTTCACACGACCTAACAGTGCGGATGAATTTAATATCAATTATTCAAAGAGAATCTAATAAAACAAACAATTTTTTGACAACATTTTAATTTAAATTTATGAACACTTAGTATACGCTATATTAAAGGCATAAATCTTTTTTATATAAAGCAAATTATGTAATGTTTTTACATTTGTTTACTTAACTGTTTTTTACACACAAAAACTATACACTACTTATATAATGTGTACTTATCTTCTAAACATATAAATCTTTGAGAAAATATCTCTTTATGTTTCGTGTTTTACTAAATACCTCAACAACTCTAACACAGAATAAATGTTTACTAAAACCAAAACCAGTAGAGAATAATTGTAATGAATTTGTAAAAATAATTTAACAAAATAATTATTGAACGAATTGTCGGAATATGATATCTAGTCATTAAGATTTCCATTTCAAAAATAGATTACTATAAATATATATGTAATTATATAATTACCTAAAATTTTTATGTAAATTTAAGTGTTGATAAGGAAATAGCAGTTTTATCTATTGTTAACGACTGATTGATATAACATCTCATTATTTGGTGATATGTATTCAATAGTCGAAATTGTAAACCTAATTGTGAATACAAACTGAACGATAAACTAATGTGAAAAAGAATTAATTTTATTTTCAATTCCCAATGGATTAGTGAAAATCAAATGATATATTATATAATATTGTATGAAATGATATATAATATATACATACGTATACATTGTATATATGCTGTATATTGTATAATATAATAGATTGAGGGTTAGGGGCGTTGAACTAACTAGTGATCGAACAATACTCTTGTACTCGTATAGCGAGCGCCGGCTCTTCTCTTCTGTACGAAACGTCAAAGTATTGCAAATATTCTGTAAACGAACCAAAACTCCAATTCTTCCTTACATTTTGTCATTCCTTTAATTCCTACCCATAAATGAAAACTACTTTCTATTTATGTTTACAGTAATGACACCCAGAAATGGGCACCAATTCTTACACCAGAATTTGTCAACAAATATAAAATGTTTATGAATTGAGAATACATTGACGTAAATGTGATTTCATTATTACAAACAAAAAAAATATAAAAATTGAAATAAATTATTGATATTTTATGTCACAAAAACATGAGTGTATTTTTATTTGTAACTATAAGTGCATTCTTATGATTATACGTAATGTTTGTTTTGAATACAAGTATTCAATTCAATGGAAGAGATAATTAATAAAAGAGATATTAGACTAAAAGCATCACAGATTGTGGGTCTCATCGCTCAACAAAATGTCTAAATTATTATTAGCGGTGAATATTAAGTGAGAGTTGATATGAATTACTGTAAATCCATTAAAAATATAGACAAAAACTATGTGCGAATACACATCAAATACAGGCCAAACAAAACAACATAAAAATTTCTATATATTTATTCTTTTTGAAAAAATATTTTTGTTTTCGAAATAACATGTCATATGAATGTCATAAGGATTTATGCCATGAAATGTATGGACTTTGTCTCAAGAGTTCGGGAAATTACTTCTGGATCTCAATGTCATCGACTAATCATATATCGTATTCGGCATTAGTTTGGAAAATAATGTTTGCATTCATTTCATATATTATTCCCATCGAGAATACCGTTCACTTCACATCAGTATTAACCCTTAGATTATTATTATTATTATATAGAGGTTTACATGTAATACACGTGTAATCTTCGCTTATGAATACAAGACATTAGCGATGATAATAAGGACGCAATCCTCAGGATTGCAGTCTTAAAAATGAATAATGCTAACATTTCATTATTACAAGGGATATTACAATAATGAAAACTATTTTAATTAATATATATTCTATAGTTACTGGCATAATATTGGATCCAGGTAAATAAGTGCATTGAATAATGTATATTTGATTATCGAAATAAATACAAATGTGAATGAAATTATAAGCATCGGAAGAGACCATTAATTAGCTAAATGTTTATAACATTATAGACAACGAATCGATCGGTTCCAACTCATACAACTAATTGAGACTTTTATAAAATAAAGGTTTATATATTCAAACAAAGTGTACTAATTATAAATACAAAACACTAAACTATATTTTAAAATATTTAATCAACTTATCCTTAATTTGTCTCCAAATAGCAATGAATTGGAATTATTTTACATTTTAAACAAATTTTAGGCTAAAATAAATAAAAGGATTTTATTGTGTGTTAATTAATAATTAATAATTATAGACTCTATAAAATATAACTACAATATAATAATATCGTATTATTAATACGAATACAATATTTGTTTAGTTAGTTAATTATGATTTGATGAAAATAACGAGAAATGAGTGCAAATAATATACGATTAATAAATATATGAGTAGACCGTATGCTTATATAAACTTTCAATTTATTGATACGAGAATTGAGTGTTTGATAATTAAAGATAAGCCATAATTGCAGACCAATTATAACAATAGATTTGCGGAGCATATCATTGATTTCATGTATCTATTTGTCTATAACTGAAAATCAAATGACAATTAGTTAGAGAAATATTAGTGAAAGCCTCAGAGGAGACGAAATGCATGATTACAGCCAAAAGCCTTCGACGTCCAAAAGCGAAGTCTTTTCAGTAAGTTTTTAATTAAAATTATTGTTTTTTGTTTTGTTATTTATCAGTAAATATTAATTGATTTCATGCAAAAATAAATATTTTTATATTCATTTAAATACATATTTTTTCGATCAAAAATATTTATTAAAATGTATTGAAATGAAGACAAATTACATATATTTATAATATGAATTGAAGGGAATGTGTCGCCAGTGTTGGGGTCTATGTTTAGGTTCAACATCTCCTCAACTGATATGATAATAGCAGAGAAGCGTTTCGTTTATGAAAAACTTTTCTTTCTCTGAACGCCAGAGTCTTTAAACCAACAGATATTCTGTTTATTAATTATAATGTTTTTCATTCGTTAAGTACTATTCATACACAACACAAACCTTTATTCTGTTATTTTTTTAATACTTTTTAAAACAATTATTTAAATTATTATAAAACTAATGGTTTCTAATTAGAGTTAATTTATAATTAAGTGTGTGTTTCTATATAATACCAAATATCGGATATAATGTCTCCAAACAGAAAATTTTTCAGCCGAGATGTTATAGTAAGGCGTTAATGATTGACACCATTTGCTAATGCTTTTGGAAATAATTGAATATTTGATATAAGAGTGCAATTAATTTACAGAATAGCGACCACTCGGCAGAAAACGGCGATAAAGGCTACTATAAGGAGGTGAGGGAACATCTGTTCAAAATTCTGGTGATCGGCGATTTGGGTACCGGCAAGACGTCCTTCATTAAGAGATATGTTCACATGTTATTCTCACAACACTATAGGGCGACCGT
>CAJPIZ010003136.1:0-12293 GCA_905368565.1 Medioppia subpectinata
CTCTCACCTTGACATAGACAGGTCAAGGTGAGAGCAAATGTAATTACCGAATGTCTATTTTAAGTATTTATTGTAATGAACACACTATTTAAAACACAGAATAATATTTATTGCCTATTTGTATAATTGCAAAACAAATTCTTTATTAAAAACCCTTAATAAGATAGACTTTGTCTTCAAAAAGCCAGTATTTTACATGGAACATACACTGTATTATAATAAAACTAAATTAAATTAAACCTTAAATTAACATTTTGCTCATATTTCAAAAATATTTATAATTAAATATGCAATAATAATGGTGGTCAAGGTTTGGTCAAGGTGAATTTAGAAAAATTTTGTAGTTTTCAAGGCGGTACTCGATCAGAGTTGGCAACACTACATACAGTATGTAACTCATTGCCATTTGTACAGTACATGATGACAATTGTTAAACTAGTGATACTGATAATTCATTTTTAATTCTAGTGTAGGAGAATAATAAAACAAAAAAAACTATTTCAAACTTTATTTTAAATGTTTTAGATCGTAAAACTGCATATAAATAATAGTTATTAATGTACCAAATTGTTAACCAATAAAGATTATACATGAATACTAGGGTGACCACCAAAAATCATCTTAAAAAAGGACAATTGATATAAAATTGTCATTTAAAAAGGACACAATAAGGATGCAAATAATTTTATTCCAATGCATTTTCCTTTGTTTTGTCACACATTTTTAATGAGTATTTAAATGAAAACACTTTTAACAAACAAAATAATTTGATTTTTACAATAGTTTTTTTTTGTTAACAACTACAACATTTTAAATATATATTTCAACTCTATTAATAATATTATTTTATATTAAGAATTATACTACATTAAATACAATGGTAGTTTATAATTACTGTGGTAAATTACTGCTTAAATAATTCTTGTCATAAACAGGAATAGTTTAAATTTCATGTTGACTATTATCCAGATATAACGTGTAATTTTAACTATGCAAGTTTGTGCATATCAAACATTATTTAAACAGTAATACCCCATAGTAAGTTTAAAAGATTATACTTTAATATTACATCAAAATAGTTAATAGTTTAATAAAGATTATTATATTCACGATATCTAAAATAGTAGTTAATCTACTACATTTTTGCTGTGTGTTTGAATGTGCTTTATAATATAATTGATTTATTTATAGTTAGCCACCAATTATAAAAGTGCGGTCATTTTGTTTTCAGTAAAACTTGAAGTTAAAATAATATTCAAACATTTGTTTTTATAAATATTAATAAAATAATACTAAATAAATAATATATTATATTATTTACAATAAATTCAATTAATATAACAATAAATGCAATGAAATATCCGGTGATTAATAAAGTAAATGCATTTTCAAACATATCGGCGATTGATATGTCATTATATGTCATAATACGATTTGATTCAATAATATTGTTGATGTTTTGTTTGTTATATTTAAAATATCTTTTAATAATCAGAGAAATCATATTATGATAATAATTTAAACCGGATTCAATTGCTCGTTTATACCTATTTAAAATGGGCAATAGAATATTTTTAAAAAGTGTTTATTATTAGGGTGACCAACTCAATTTTTTCAAAACCGGGACATTTTATAAAAAATTATTGAAAATTCCGGGACATTGCAATACCTTTTATAAGTTGTACAGGGACATATTGTGTAACCTTCCATTTTCCCCGGGACACTCAATGATACCTGTGAAAACCCCACCGGGACAAAATGTGCCAAACAGGGACTTGTCCCGGAAAAAAGGACGAGTTGGTCACCCTATTTATTATGTATAATTTTCTGTGTAAATATTGCTATTAAGGTATATTTTATAAAACATTATATCATTGTATTTTGTGCGTGTACTTACATTTGAATCAGTTGTTGTTTTAATTGTGAATCTTTATCGACAATTAAAAATGAAAAATCCAGAAAATATTTTTGTTTACTAATAGTATATAGATTTTTATATAATTGGCTCCATATCGGCATTAATTGATCTATTAAAATTGTGTTTGATAGTAAAACAACATTTCCCTGAACTATATCAAGAAACATTTTTTTGTCTATTGAAAAGTCGTTTGTCATATTCTTTAATCGCTTATATTTATTATGTCTAACAATTAACTCATTAGCTGTCCGATTAAACTCCGGTATGTATTTAACTATATTTTCAATGTTTGTTTTTCTTAAAAAAACATTAATTTTATTGTTATTTATTATATCTTCAATTGTGTTCACTATTGGCACTAATTTTACATTAATATAAGATTCCAATAAATCGTTGCAATAAAATATTTTTATTAATAGTGAACCTAAAATCCAAATATAAATCAATGCAATCATTGATTTTCCAGTGATTTTTAACTTAATGATTTTATTAATATAAGAATATGATTGATTAATTAATGGATTAAATATATCAATAATTTCGTGTTTATAATTCGTATAATGATAGTATTTAAAATAAAATAATGCAATAATTATCCATCCAAATAAAATTATTAATAACCACACCTATTACAGAATAATTTACTTACAATATTAAATTTTATAAAATACTTTAAAATTAAGATTACTAGTAGTGTAGAGTTTTATTTAATATTCGATGAAAGTTAAGCATCTCGAAATGTATTTATGCAATCGACTTACTTTTTTAATAAATCTTTTACCAGATAATCTACGTTCAAAAACCCCATGTACACTATAGATATATCGAGCATGGATATTGAGCTTCATTTGTTCATACAGTTTATGATTGAATAATCGACTTTTATAAAATGAACATTAATCTCTATGGATTTTTAACCACAATTTTAACATGGGGAAGCTTTTATATGTTTAATATGGAGACGCTTTAACATCGATTTTAATAAGATTACAGCTTAAGTCTATGACATAGGGATAACATGGGTAATGTTATGTCTATAACATAGGGATAACATGGGTAATGCTAAGTCTATGGAAAGTCTATAGGACTTATATTATATTTCTATATAATGCTAGTCTATTCTTTAAGCAATACCCAAATTGTGGTTAACGTATAGCATTGCGTGTGAGCTTTATTTAATAGTCTAAGTGTTACTTTAACCTCACTTTGCTCAATATCAATGCTCTATAGATCTGTGGTGCAAATGTGGTTTTGAGCGTAGATTATCTGTTAATAAATACATAAAGACAATTAATCGATTCCATAAGTATTTTTGAGATATTTCACTTTATTCGCCGAATATCATATTGTCTTTTATAGTATGTTAAAATTACTGTACATAAACTCACCTTAAAATCAAAAATATTAAATAAACGAAACAATGAGATGACGTTATTTGATTTTAATCCGGAAACTATTTGAATTGAATAAACTTCTTTATAGGGAACGCCAACAAAATCATATCGTAAAATATTATCTGATGCAAATAGTCGAAATGAGGTGTCATACTAATAAATATATTCAAGTCAAGTATTTTAACCATAACTTATATTATATGATTGTGTAAATACAAATTGCTAAAATCATTTTGTGTTATATTTTTCTAAAAATAAGTGATGAATTTTAAATAAATTTTGTGAAACAAATAACTATTTTTCTGTATAGAATTTTATGTTATGTGATGTTATTGTCAATATAATTTATAATAAATTATATTTCCAATATAAACAATATTTTATAGAATTGTTGTATGAGGTTTAACAGATGATACCAGATTAACTTTATTGCTTAATTTTAAAATAAGGTTAATGTTATAATCTGGACAATGATCAGGAACCGGCACAGTTTAAAAATAATTAGACGCAAATTTTGTCTGACATTGATAATGTTTTGTTAATTAATAATAATAAACGTTACGCTTTTTTACGTATCGACTGCCATTTGTAAATTTTTATATTTGTTAAGTTTATCATACATAAATATAGAAAAGCCATCGTTAATATTAGTAACACACTATTTATGAATTACTATGTATGAAAGTATTTAGTAGCATAAATTATAATGCAATAAATGTTCCGGTTGAAGACAATGATTATTTTAAAGGACTAATTCTATCTATGGCAATACAAGGTATATGATACAAATATTAACTCTATATGATTATAATAGTTATCTTATTAGTATTTTGACTACTAAAATATGCAAATCTTGAGTATTTTATGTGGTTATCATATATCATGGCTTTTATTCTTGTTTGTGTATAGTTTCTTGTTTTTTATAATTTGAATCAATTAGTTGAGAAGTTGCTGACGTAGTAAAAAATATTTTATAATTAACTTAGCAGGAAAGTACGCGAATATCTCCTAGCTGATTCATTCGTGGTTAATATGGTCATGTTCAGTATTGTATGGAAATTTATAAACAATCTTCAAAACGTGCAAATGGCCAGAATCACTGAAGTTATGGCCATATTTCTAACCATTTGCATACGTCTTACAGTACTATAGTTTTGATGAATGTCATTACTCATTTAACAAGCCAATTTACAATTCATTGAGCCTTATGCAAATAGCTAGAAATATGGCCATAATTTTGGTGCTTAAGTTTTTAAAGTGACTAGATTCTAATTAGTTTTCCAAATTAAAGATAAATCAATAATTTATTTATTATAAATTTTGCAAATAGATATAATTATAATTTATATCTTTTAAATAAATAATTCTACTTATTTAATACATTTGTTAAGGTTAAATATCATTGTTTGAATTTGCTCCCCCTACCCATTTATCAATCAATGGATTATAGAATATTATAAAAATTATCATAACACTAAATTAAACTTAATTTGTTTGGAATCTTGCCAAATTTTTAAATAAAATATTATACACAAACACTTTTAGTTTTAATACAATATAATTATATTTTTATAAACTATACAATACCCAATCCGTTTTTGTAAATTGAATGGACCTGTTAAGTTTGCACGAAATATATTCCGTATATAATAAATGCACTCCAATTAGAGTATTCTGTTACCCGTAATAATTAAATAACTTTTTACATTTTGAAAAGTAATCAGTGTACAATAATATCAATAAGTCATTTAATTAATAGCCGTTCTAACAGTTTTATATGTGTTTAGCATTATCTTAATAGTAAATGTTTTGGCATTTATTGACTAATTAATAATTTTGATGAGTCTGCATATCATTGATATTCATCTTTATTCAAACATATTGAATAGATAGTACATTAATTAGTACCCAGTTCAGTTTTTTAGTCATATTATGACAACACTTAATATTAGTACAAACGTTTTGTTATTGGTATACAATTTTATTCATTTATACATATTGAGTGTCATGTTGTGTGGTGTAAACTTTGTACGGGGCATCCAAGTTGTGTTACCTAATAATAGGCCACCGAGTAACGTGTAAAGTGGCCTATAAATAGACCAAAGCATTGTTCAATGATAGCTAGAATCAAGTCAATACGATTGCGCGGAGAGCAATACTTCTACATTTCTTAAATCATATATTTTATTTAATGCTATAGCGTGTAGGGTGGCCTAATATAAGGCCAGCGAGTAACGTGTAATGTGGCCTAAAAATAGGCCAAAGCACTAATATATATTAAAAGATAAAAAGTTACGTTTCGTGTAATGTGGCCTATTAATAGACTAAAATTCAATTTAATAATAGTTACAATTAATTAATATTTATAAAAAGTTGTATTTATTTAAGTTTTGATATTGTTTAGGCATTCCTAAAATTTTTTAATCATAGGCTTCTTGGTTGATTTTTAAAAGTTGGATTGGCCTAAAAATATGTCACCCAACGCGCGAAAAGTTAAATGAATCATCTAATGTTAACCTTATTTATGTGTAAACAATACTAACACTACGTGTAGTAAACTGCTGTCGGTAAACTAATAATAAAATCTTGTAATAATCAGTTATATTACACTCCAAATCATAATTATTTAACCGCTGGATCCCATGTAAACCGTACAAAAGTATTTTCCCAAAAGTTAAATTCATAGTAAATTAACAAAATTAAGAAAAAATTCTTTAGTATTCGCAAGTAAATGATTGCTATGTTTAATTAAAATTAATTTGTAATAAAGTTTGATTGTATTTTAGACCGATTATTAGGATAATTTTCACATTATTTAGTATTAGGTCTATGGGAGATGTTGGTAATTGTTTGGTCTCCAAAAACTTTACTCCTAGAAAACTCAGTAATATTATAACATCATTTTATTGTACACACTAAATTGATTAATTTGATATTCTATACACCTCATTTGACCTTTAAACATGGCAGCAATTACGCAACAAAAATTGACAAAAATGCCAAATTTTCAAATATGAAAAATTATTAAAGCTTACAGCTAGACAGTATAGCAAAATTTTGAACCCCGTTTTAAAATAAGCTTAAAAAATGTATCATTTATTTCCGTACCTCTTATAGACGTCCTGTAAAATCGATTTACTTTTTTGACCACTTTTGATTTTACGTAATTGTGGCCACGTTTTAAGGTCAAATGGGTCGTGTAGCATATCAAATTTATTCTTTTGTAATTTACTACAGAATGATGTTTTAATAATTCTGATTTTGCTACAGACAAAAAAGTTTTTTTCGGGACGTTTTCTAAATCACCTAAAAATCCGATTTTTGATCATTATTTTAAAAAATACCTAATTGCGATTAATAACTGGATAATTAAAGTTTACAACAGTGAAGAGTATAATAATCTAATTCAAGCAGTTTCGCTGTACTAATAACAAACGTCTGGGTAAATACTTATGATTTGGAGTGTATGTCTTTTGTAAAAATATAATTCAACCTAAAAAACTTTAAATTATTTAAAACATTAAATATTTTGTCATAGATTTTTGAAAAATTATGCCAATTCATAAGTTTACCAGGTAACTTTATATTTAAAAATTTATTGTATGAAAAATATTTAGCATATCTTAATAATACTGTGTTTTAGAGTTTTAGAAGTTTGTTTAAATTCGTGTAATCCTTAAATTTTTATTTAAAGTATTTATGACGGCTATTAATCAAATAAACAAATTGAATATTTACCTGATAGTCGATTAATAAAGGATTATCGGATAAAATATTATTTTTGCAAGAATACGATATATTTGTCTTAATATATGCATATTGTAAAACAGAATATAAATAATATATTTTTATATTAGTCATAATTGTTTTAGAATCAAATGGTTAATTGTATCATATCTATATTATATAAAATAATATTAATTTCTTAAAATTAAAATTTTATTAATTCTAATTTAAAAAGTATGAATATTTAATTTACCATCACAGTTTTGTAATAATATTTGTAGTTATAAATTATTATATTGTCTATTTTCTAATCAGCATATTTAGTTAAGTGACTAAAATAAATTAATTTAAACAATACATTTAATAAATAGGAAGTGAAATAAAGTTGATAAGTAAAACCTTTCATATCATGCAAATGCATGTTTTTACCAGATAGTCATATATGTTTGGGACTTTGGGGGCAAACGAATGGCATAATATAGGGTGTATTAAAGAACTTTTATTTTGCATATAAATGCATATTTGGCTCATAAATGCATATAAGTCTAAAAGCATAAAAAAGCATTGATTTGCTCAAAAATAATAACTAAAATGTCTAATCTATTAGAAAATTAACAATTATTTAAAATTAATTGCATAATTGGACCAAATATTAAGTCATTAAACAAATATCTATCTGATTAACATTGTATATTAGTGTTAAAATATTACCTATTGTAATTCTAGAAATTATTACAGCATTTAAAAATTAGTCATATATTTTTAATTTATATTTTAATTGTAATTTAAAATATTTTGAGCAACTATTGGTCACTCAAAATGATATTCAGTCGCGATTTGAATCAATTAAGTGTTTTTATTGAATAAATTGGACCGAAAATGAGATACAAAAATGGCGTTCAGGTATGACTGAGCGCTGAGATAAGACTGATAAGATATTATAAGCAAAAGTGCGCTCAAAAGTACATAAGAGTATTGATTGAATGAGCGATTGGAGAGACATCTGTCTCATTCCCCTCCTCTTAGACCGAATACGCCTCTGAAGACAGGGACGACTGCACGGGAATGGCAGACGACATGCCCATCTGATACAATATTGTTGTCGTTGAGGGCAGTGATGTCTTGCGTTGTCGATGCATTTGGATGTGTCGGCGAGTCGTCGAGCCGAGAGTGATCTAAACGTGTGCATCGAGATTCCAGTGGTGTTCAGTGATCCCGAGTCCATAGTAGCAGTGAGGACACGGCTTTGTCGGTGTCGTCGATCGTGACCAACGCTTAGAATCGAATCGTTTTTGAGGTGTGGCATCGTTTCTGTAATTTGGATATTGTTTGGCTTTTCTTGGAGTTCTGTTGTGCGGCTTATCGTTCATATAGTAGGAGACGAGGCCTCGGGTGATGCCATTGTTCGGCATATTGGCGGTGCTGTTGTGTGTAAAGCGATAGTTGTTGTGGTTTGCGTTGCTTTTGTGTGATTGGCATGAATGGCATGAACGCACGTATTGACTGACGTCTTTGTCTTTGCCGGGCCACCAGTATTGGCGACTCAGAAGTTGGAGTGTTTTTGAGGCACTCTTGTGGTTCAATTGATCGTGAAATTGTTTGATTGTTTTGGTGGTCAGTGACGGCGGGACCACAATGCGGTCGATTCCATTGAATCGGACTTTTGTTATGCCATTAGTTGTGATTGGGTTTCGCAAATGGTAGTCTTTGAGTTCGTGTTGGCGCTCTGCTATAGAGTGCAAATAAGTTGCTTGCTGTCCTTTGGGTTCAATGTGTGAGACAGGCATGATGTAACCGATTCGCGGGGTACATGTGATAAGTGTGTGCACGTATGGGCGCTTAAAGCTAACTTCGAGTTCGAATAGTTTTGCGGCGTCTGTACCGATAAGCATATCGCTCGCGAAGTCTTTAAACACGTGAATTGGCAGTCGTTTTGTTTTGTTGCCGATGCGGACCGTTGCGTCGATGCGGCCTTCGGTAGTGGTGTCGCCATTCACTTGATTTATAGATATAGCAGTGCCTGGAATGGGCGTAAAGTTGAGACGTTTGGCAGCGGCTAACGACATGGCAGTGATGAGCGATCCGTTGTCGAGAAAGGCACGCATTCGTCTTTCATTGACCTCTACATCGAAATACTTGAAGTCGCTGTACGTCATGGCATTTGATGTGTTTGTTGCTTGGGTCGGGCCGACCAGTGAGAGTGGTTGCGTCTGTTGTGGCGCCGACTCTATCTGTGTATAGTTATGCGATGAGTTTTGATTGAGAGGACAGTCTGACCTCCAGTGCATTTCTTGTTTGCCCTGTCGTTGACAGTCAGGACACGGATAGGGTGGCGGTCTGTTCGCGATTTGTTGGTGCCGTTGTTGTCTGTTAAAGTGTTGTCGTCTGTGGTCAAAGCGAGTGCTGTCGTCTGAGAACTCGTCGTCTGTTGTGTTATGGCATGCGTTGTCAAATGGTTTCGAGAAACGCTGTCCTCTCGACTGCTCGACACGGAGCGCAATCTCTAACCATTTGTTTGTATCGGTGGCGCAGTGACTCGCGACGTGTGGGCGGATCCACTCGGGGAGCCCGTCCTCTAACATCGTTATCTGATTAGCCACGGCCACGCCCGCTTTGTCCAATAAGATCTTCTTTTCGTTGTAATATGTGCTGATAAAGTCTTCTCTGCGAAACCTTCGATTGTTAGCGTCGCGAAAAGCGCTTCCGCGGTAGACATCAAATCGTTCAGACATTAGGCGTGAACACTCGGTCCACGAGATTTGTGTAATGTGGGGCGCTATTGCACCCGCAAACCAATCCAAAGCGTCGTCCGACAAATGTCTGGCTAACGCGTAGATGCGTTCGATGGCTGAGAAGCCAATGGTCAGCGCTTCAAATATTACGATCCATTTGTCAATATTCACGACATTCTTCGGGCCCACGAACTTATCGCATAAGGTGTGAGTCGTCCTTCGTGACATCGGTTGCGTTTGAAACGAGTGATCGGTTTGCGAGACCGACTGGTGAGTAGTTTGCGGCCCTATTGGAGGCGCCGGTGTGTGAATCAATTGCGGATCCGTTTGTTGAGCTAAAGGTTCGGCCGAAGTCTGACTGAAAGTTGCAGCCGTTGGCTGATATAATGGTGCGGCCGTTTGTGTATTGAGATGCGAACCCGAGTGCAGTCCTGTTTGCGAACTGAGATGTCAATGACTTGCTGTCTGTGTAGCGGACGTCTGTGCCCGCGATGCCAATGGCGTTTGCATTGTATTGTTTGACGACCCGAAGTCGTAGCGAATCATGCCTGATCCAGATGTGCTGCTGTGAACGATTGGTTGAGGAGTGGCGGCCAATTGCGGCGAAGATGCAGGCGCTGTAACGTTAACAGTGTTTGAAGCCTGAGTTTGTGGCGCCGATAGCCCGAGCCGTGCAGCCAATCGTGTAATGATATCGTCGTCGTCGATGATGTCGACCACTGATGCGCGAGCTGTTGCACCTCGTGGTGAAGCGGCAGCTCTCGTGAGTCTGCGGCCGGTTGTGACTTGCGGTAGTCGTCCTCTACCTCTGCTACTCATTGTGAATGACTCGGCAGAAAACGCGTTGACTTTGATGCAGTGTTTGCGTCGAAATGCGACGATTGAGACAATATATGGTGTTAAGGGATCGATATCCTGTGTCGATTGCGCCAATTGAGCGACTATTGGTCACTCAAAATGATATTCAGTCGCGATTTGAATCAATTAAGTGTTTTTATTGAATAAATTGGACCGAAAATGAGATACAAAAATGGCGTTCAGGTATGACTGAGCGCTGAGATAAGACTGAAGAGATATTATAGGCAAAAGTGCGCTCAAAAGTACATAAGAGTATTGATTGAATGAGCGATTGGAGAGACATCTGTCTCAATTTAAATGAGTTTTTAATCATTTTCATAATAACATTTTGTCATTTTGCTTATAAACTATATTAAATAATATTAATATAGTATATTGACAAAATTATAAGTGCATATTTGAGTGCATATTTGGGTTTTTTTTAACTTTTTAGTTCATATTATATGACATATTTGAGTGCTTATAAATGCATATTTTGAAAGGCTTTATTGATAAGTTAAATAATTAATAAAGTATTATTTATCTTTCGGGTGGAATTGTATATCATGTAAATCAGATTTAATATTGATCTGTTATTTCAACATGTTTAATATACAAACGAAATTTGTAATTTCATAGTTGTTTATCTATTAGGGTGGATTCGTAAATATTATAATTACACTAGTTTATTTTTAATAACAACTTATTTTATACACAATTCATTTGATAAAAATGAGGTTAATTGGATACTTTGGCTCTACTCCCCCTCTCTATGGGATTTAACATGGGTTNATGGGATTTAACATGGGTTACCATGAGATAATTGTATAACTATACTTTTACATTGGGAAACTCTCATAGGTTAACATAAATTTCTATGGGATTTCAGTTTATATTTATTACATATAGTTAACATGGGTAAAGGTCTAATGGTACTATTGAAACTATATGACGAATGCTACTATTATGGGTCATGTTAAATCTAGTTGTAATGCTAATCCTCTTAATGAATGTTTAGTCTATGAGTAGTGTCAAATCTATGAAACTAATTCTAATTCTATAACAAGTCTATTATACTCATATTAAATCTGTAAATAGAGATTAAATAAAATTAAATCTATTTTGAATAATACCCGAATTGTGGTTAACGTATAGCACAGCTGTGTGTTTTGTTTAATATAATATTGTTGACTTTTAACATTAATCATTTAATTTAATTATATAAATATTTTTTACCAAGTAAAAATAAAAAATATATTTATCATGTAATAAGAACTTAAAAAATAAATGTAATATATCCATAATATAATAAGTATATGTTATATTAAAATATAATATCAATTAATCAGATTAGCTAATTAACTTATCGTTATTTCATTTTATAAATAAACTAGGACATCCCCCGATTAGTGGGGTGGTGCTATGGAGGAGCGTATGCTTACAGTTCACATTCAATTCACACTCAATGCATACTTCAATCAAACCGTTAGACATGATGTGAAAGAGAGGTAGAATTGTGGGGAATTCCATATAAATGCGAGCGAAAGAGAGAGAACAGAGAGTCTATGGGAGAGTCGTTGGGGAGGGTTATCAGGCAAAATAGCTCACTTATACTATTGTATAGATAATTTTGAAATAAATTAATAATATGAACATTGATTTTTATTGAAATAAGGACATGGCCAG
>CAJPIZ010003137.1:0-12290 GCA_905368565.1 Medioppia subpectinata
CTTTTAATCAATTGCTGTTTTATCTTTATTTTTACCTTTTATTTTAATTAATTAGTTTTCATGCTTTGATTGCTTAAAGATATAAATATAAAACATTAAAATCCTTTATGTTTTATACAACGTTTAAGACAAGAATTGTTGGACAAACAATTACTTATTAAAATTGATGTAATTGTTTAAACATTTAATTAATATTTAACACTAATTCCCATCCGATAACAGAAATGCATTGAAGTTATTGAACCTAAAATCCGATTAAAAGTAAATAAAACAATGACTTCGAGTATAACATAGCTATTAATGCATCAATTAATGTAATCCTTTTGTCTGGAAATTCATGTAAAAATTAATTAGCACTAAAAACATCTATTTTAATATTCATTAAAACGTATTTAAATAATTATAACGACTTACGAGTCTTATAAAAATTATTTAATAAGTAATAAAAATAATCTCAGAAATGATTTTTATATAAAGTGAACGAACAGTTAAAATAAATCTATAAATAATATTTTATTTGGGACTCAATATTAATAGTTTCCGGACTCGTTATGAAATGCTTGAAAGTGATGGATAAGTTAGATCTCATACTAAATACATATAAAACCCAATTTTCTTTCCATCAAAATAACATCACTTTTCTCTCACAAAATCGGATAAATTGTTGTTTATTTGCATTTTTCATGTCATGTTTATTAAATTAAATTGTTTGCAATCTTTCTCTCATCGTTTTTAATGCCTTAAAATAGTAGTTTTGCATAAGAAATGCAGTCAATATGTGGTGAATTCATAAATAATATTGTGTAATAAATTTTGCATTTGGTTTAATATATCGGAAATTTAAAACCCACACAATAATAGATTTATGGATTAGATGTCATAAATAAATCAAGTAGTTTTTAATGAATTTAAAAGTTAGATATAGTTAAATTAAACGTTTTTATTGAAAATTTAATTATCAAATAATTGTTTCTTCAATAATAGAAAAATATTACATAAATTTCAGTAAAATATTTATATATAAAACAAAACAATAAAACAGAGAATTAATGAAAAATACTTTAAATTTTGTTTTTATAATATTTATAAAATGAATTGAAAGTAAGTGGTAAGTAATGAATTGTGGTAATAATTAGTTGGTGTTAGACATGGCTGAATCAAATTTGGTCACACAATCACTTCTGACAGCCCTCTCGTCCATCACTTCACTCTCTTCTGCGGGACTTTTGGCTAAAATACTCTCCGGAATGCAAGTGATTAAGTCATGCAAACCATTCCTGAAGTCCGGACTCAGCTTTATATATAGGATAGGATTGAGAACTGTGTTCAACATTCCTATACATCCGCTGATCATATGAAAGAGTATGGATGAGGTGTCGGGCTGTTCAGTGTATGGCATCAGATTAATGCTGATTAGAGACACCCATAACGGCAGCCAAAACACTATGTGAAACAGTGTGACCGTCAGTATGAGATGAGCCGACCTTTTGTTGCGTTCGGCGAAAGACAAGTACTGGCCGTCGTTGGCCTCAACCGTCCCGTTGCCCGACAACTGGTAAATGATGGGAACGGCTAACAGAAGCTTAAGAATTGTTGGTATGAGAAACGCGATGACAATTGTGAACCAGATGTAGACCTCTCTGCTCGGACCCGTCCAGAAGAGGTCGCAGTGATTGATGTCAGTGTTGGGCACCGAATAGATGGACGCGTGATAGAAGACGGGCCCAACACTTGCCATACAGACAAACCACGTAAAAGCGGTGATCAGTTTGACATTAAGTGACTTCTTGTAGAGGGAATGGCTTAGTGTTGGCTTCAAAATGGAGATATAGGTGTCGGCGACCACTACTAAGAGGAACAGAGAACTGGCGAACCGATGAATGGCTCCCTTCGAGAGCAACACTCGACACATGAGTTCCCCGAAAGGCCACGAGTTGTTCCAAATGGAGATCAAGAATACGGGAACTGTTATGACATACAAGAGGTCCGATATAGCGATGTTGAAGATGTATGTATTGGTCACTGTTCTGATGCGCGAGAACTTGAGATATATGGCTATTATCAGCAGATTTCCGATTATACCAAACACTGCCGACACGTAATGGAAAACTTTGGAGAACTCGAGGGCCGCGAAGATTGTGTCGGACGGCGAAGACATGTTCACGTATTCAATCGAGTCCTCGAACTCTAACAACTCTTTCAGCGTTTCGTTTGCCTGAAAAGCCAACTCTTGGCTAATATTTACGGAATCCATGGCTTTTTGGTTTGGGTCTGAAGTTTTGAAGACTACTTAACAAAAACAATGATGTATTGATTGAAAAACGAAAAACAATTTAAATTACAAACAAAATCATAAACTTTTTCTATACATTCATACGACGAGTGTCTGAAAGGGACTGATCTGTTGTTAGGCAGAAGTGTTGGCCGTTTCCGAGCAAAGAAAGAGAGACAGAGTTGTGGTGGAAATGAAGTAAAATAAAAGCCAAGTATAGCATAGTATGAGAGTTTGCCCGAAGACCTACTGACCTTCATTCCCGTCTAAACTTGTTCTCAAACTTCTATTCAATTTTCTTTTAAAAGACTTCCACTTTTTCCCTACCATTAAGTTTAACGCAAAACTATATTTATAAATAAATAAAAATATACAAAAACACGGTTTGTTAAAGCAGTGTATGTTTTGGCAACGAAACCAAACGGACCACTTGTTTGACTGAAACAAGAGGTGATGAGACAAATGCGAGAAATTAGTGCCACAATAAACACAATCACGTATTAGTCTAATGAACGAAATACAGGTATATATCAGCTCTCAAATCAAGGTTAAGGATGTTTTACAAACCAACAAAAACGATGGCATTTAAATGTTGTGTGTGTTTCTCGTTTGCATTATATTTATAATTGTATTATTTTCTTCTTATTATTATATTTATGAGTTCTGAGAGCTATAAAAATATAGTTTTCAAATTATAGTTTACATTTAGTTTTTGTATATTTTATAATGCATTCGTGTTTTGATTATATCACTAGAAATTAAGTCTCGAATTCATTTGAGTTTTTCTTGTATTTTGAAATTATATTTTTTTTACTTTTTTACCACGTTTTCCGGGCTTTTCATTAAAGTTTTCATTTCCTGATTGTTTCTCAAATCAACGATTGATTTGTGTAACAGTATTGTCACAAGAGATTAACTTTTATTGCTTTTAATATTGTCTATCTTTTACTAAATTTCAATTGTTATTAAGTAAAGCGTTGAATGACTTCTTTTAGTGTTTTATTATTTAATTTCAATGATTTTTATATTTAAAAACCAAATTTTTTGGTTTTAGTTTTGTTTTGTTTAACGACATATAATTTATTTAAATGATTACTTGAATTCAATTGAAATAATTATACGTGAATTATATGAATATAATATTATTATAATAATACAAATGTATTTCATATGATATAAATGTTAAACAAAAAATTATATTTAAGAATGGATTTTCATTGGACTCACGAAACGTCTTAAACACAGAGATTATTGACTTCTTCTCTCTTTTTGCACAAACAGTTCATAAGAAGTAGAACTCATAAGAACTCACATTTCAGTCATTATATAACACATATAAATATAAGTCTGGTATTATTTAAAGAGATCTAAATTTAGAAATTTGTTTCATTTTATTTTATGAATAAATGATTAACTTTTTTGCTTTTTTATTACATAAATAGCACATATATTTTTGCTCGTCGTTTATATTTACATTTCATTTTAAAATTTTTGCTAATTTTTGAATAAAATGATAAAAAATTGTATTTTTAAAATCATCGTTTTTATCGCATATACTTTTTAGGTAATATACTTATATACAGTTTACATTGCATTGAGTTTTAATTTCAATGTTTATCAAAATACAATTGTACTTAGAATTTATTTTAAATAAAGTTATTTTAATATTTTGTATATTTCTTTGCTTTGAAAAATACTTATGATTGACGGTATGTTATTAATTGATAATATATTTATAAAAATGCTTTAATGAAATAAAATGTAATAATTATTAATATTGAATTACAACGTTATATTGTTACATTTTAAGTTAAAATTTTTAACATTATATCTAACTTTACATTGATTTAAAATTAACAAGAATTTTTAGGATGTTTATTAAATAAACTATGTAAATTGATGATCTTATTGTTCTACATGAGTAATTTGAGCAAATTGTGTTTTGCATATAATATAATTAAAAATTATTTTCTATAAATGTGTGACATTTCGGAAACAAATTAACAACTCGTGTGTAAATTAATATCACATAAATGTCAAAATATTTATAATTAATGTGAGACAATATAAAGTATTAAATGTTGTTTTTATTTTGTTATTATTCATGATTTAATATTAATTCTTATAATAATTTTATTTTACTTCACTTTGAATTATCCAAAAAAGGTTTTTCATTGAAATTTTATCATTTTCCCAAAACTATTTAAACTTTATCATTTAGTTTAAATTTTTTGTAATTATTTTTAGTAAAATATATTATAATTATAAAGTTAATAGCAAATATTATAAAACTTAATTTACATTTTTTAAACAAATGAGACTATATTATACAGTTTTAATTTAATACTATAATTACTAAGAATTATTTAACAATTAATAAATTATATGATATATAAACAATTTCAAATATTTATGAAATAATTTGATCCCTTATTATCTCAATTATATTGACCAAAGTTGTTATAAATTATGTTGAAATCTCAATAATTTATTTATATTTACTTAAAAATTACAATACAATTAAATTATATGAAAATTGCATAATTGAGTTGTTTGTGATTATTATAATTATAACGTAAATAATAATTATTACAAATGATTTGACTAACGGATTGATTTAATAAAATAATATTACTATTGCTGTTTATTTCGAAATTAAAATTGTCAACATTTTCTATCATCTCAATTTTTAAATTTGAAAAACTATATTAATTGCAACATTTCTTTAGTTTTCTCATTTTAAGGAATTTATTAATTAAATATAATATTATTTCATAAGCATTATAATTTTTGCGTCCTTTTTGTGTCATTTTTTAATGACTATTTGTGATCAGTTGTCCTTTTTTAAGAGGATTTTTGGTGATCAGTGATCACCCTATGACAGATATACAGTGGCCGCCAAAACGAAAAAGTACACTGTATCAAACGTTACTACTGTATATCGAATGTTCATTGTATAGAAAATTTCTATAATAAAAATCACACAGAAATTTTTTAGGAACTTCTTGGTAGTTTCTTACAATTATAATAAATCTATCATTCTGCTCACTATTTCCAATACAATCATTCATTTAGGTCACTTTTATTACCTTAATCTTAATAATCAATATTATAATAAAGTAAGAAATGTTAAATTTTGCATTCAATTGGATGTCAATATTGGAAACATGATTATTATTAATGTTATAATTTTCTATAAATGTAATAATAATTCCCATAAATCACTTCATCACAAACAATGTGACCCTAAATAACAATAACATATTATTATGTAATTCTAATCTTTAATTCCTATACAACAAGAAATTTTTTCTTAAAATATTCTTTTGGTAAATAAAAAGCAATTGAAATATAATCTAATAAAATATATTCTTTCGATAAATCATAATAATGTAATAATAATGTAATTGTAGTTTGAATTGATTTTAAAAAGTCATTAGTTTTATAAAGTATTACTGAAACCAATTTATTTTTTCTATTGATTTTTCTTCTAAATAGTAAACCTTTAAGTGTTTTTTGTTTTCAAAAATAAACCCCAAATTTTGTTGAGCATCTCTATAGTTGACCCTAAAATAAAATTATGTAAAAATGGTGTCAAAATTTACTAAATATTCAATAAATTCATATTTTTCTATAAAATTATAAGACATTTGATAATATTGTAAAATCTATTGAAATTTATGTATACATCAACTGTTGAGCACCAGAAAGCATAACTACTAAATCGTTATTTGATTTATTTATTATAATTTAAATATTATTATTAAAAATTAAATATGTAAAATTCTAACTACTTAATTTATTAAAACAATAACTCTCAACTAGTTCATTTGCAATGTTAATTGTTTAAGTGTATAAATTAAATTAAAATAATTCACGTTTAAATTTGTTTGTATCAATCAATACATTTGAAATTAAAGTTTGCATATAATTAAACAATCATTATTTTAAATTCAATTGAATTAAATATTAAATAAATGAATAAAATATTGAATTAAATATTTTAACAATAAATAATTAATTTTCTAATTTAATATGTAAGCCATAAGTTTATTAATACTTGTTTTTTATTAAAACTTATAATCAATTCTCTGATATATTAGAAATAATTTCTAAATTTTAAATATCAAAAACAAATGAAGTAAAAACAATTAAAAATAATTTTTGTTTGTTAAGACAAAAGTCAATTAAATATTCTTGAGAACAAATCAAACGATAATTTAAAACATTAAAACCAATGATTAAATTCAGATTCTTTGACCCATTTGTATACACTTTGATCTTTCAATTGGATAGGAGTCTCACAACACAATTATTTCTCATTTCCTCTCTCATACTCTTGAACTTAAAATTCAATATTTTTGTTTCAAAATTAATTCAACTTTAATTTTAACTATTTTTTGTAATATTAAAATTTTATATATTCTTTCAAATCATTCAATTGTCAAATGATTTATTAAATAATTGAGAGTATTTGACAATATACTGTACATGTCAATTATATATTAAAACCAATATTATCATAATGCATTTAAATTGCATAAAACCTACATTAAATGTAATATGTTTTTATAAAAATTGTAATTAACAATAAGACAATTAATATGAACAGAGAGTGCATTCGCACGGATTGAAGATTGCGGTTAATTCAATGCATCGATTGCCTGCAATTTTTCACTAAATTTACACAACAAGTGGTAATTTCACTGTTTATATAAACCAAACACTTAAATACTACTGAAAAAACCTATTTATAGAGTGACTTCTTTTGATTGTAATCATTTGATAGTTAATGGTCTCCAATAATAGCTCTTTTACTATAAAAAGTACTGAAATTTTTACAATATTTTTTCAATTAAAACCATGAATTAATTTAATTTGTATTTGTATTCGCGTTTCGTGTAATCATGTAATCATTTAAAAACAATACTCAAAACTTTATACAAAAACCATTCTTAACAAACATGTAATCAGATTCTAGAGCTCTTTTGCTTAACTAAATGTTAACACAAAAATAACTCAAAAGTTTCAAAATACAAATAAATTAATGTAAAACATGAGGGAATTTGAAAGAAAAAACACTAAAAGCACAGAATTATTACAATAAAAACCTTTTTCTTCTGATTTGATTAGAGAAATGTGTCACAAATGTGTTGAGTGTTAAACAACTTGTTTCTTGTTGTTGTCTAACCTTTATATTGAATAGAAAGGCAAGTATTTTCTTATCAAAAGCATTCGGCTATAAAGAGCCGATTCGTATCAATTCTATAGCCCCGGAAGAAAAATGCATCGATTAGGGGGTGAAATAACTCTAAATAGGATTTAACGGCAAAAATACTTGTTTTACACACCGTTTTGATGCCGAAAGGCTCTAATTTGACTTCAATGCGAAAACATTTCGCCTTTTTCTCTGCTATTCATTCATACATTAGCTCCGATTCGACCGCAAAAAAGTGAACTTCAATTCAATTCTTGACTTTGCGTTTGAGAACTCATTGAAAAGTCTCGTCACTTCTCATTAGAGTTGTGATCGCGATTCTGTTCACCACTTATCTCAACAACACTTCTCTCTCATAATTGTTGCTCATATTAATACATATTGTGTAAACAACTGTCCCTTTTATGTTGACACTATTTTGTCACTTAAAAGTCATTGAGTTTTGTTAATCGTGTTTTAAAATTAATTGTTTTCAATAATTGTTAACTAAATAAAGGAAGACATGAATCAACCGATCAAAGAATTTGTTGCCGAATGTTTGGGAACTTTGATTTTAGTGGTAAGTGCTCTTCATTTTGGTTATTATTTGAATGGATGATTAAAACAGTTATATACAGACATTAGGCTGTGGAGCAGTTGCTGCCAATGTATTGAAAGGATCGAGTGATATATCAATTGGTTTGGGATTTGGTATCGGAGTACTCATCGGTGCCGTCATTGCTATACCTATTTCTGGTCAGAATTAGATTTGGTTTTATAATAAATAAGATTATGTAATAAAATGTATTAAATAAATACAATTAGGCGGTCATCTCAACCCAGCCGTCACTATAGCTCTTTGTTCAATAAGAAAATGCAATTGGAAAAAGGCTTTATACTATATTCCGGGTAAGTCTCTATAAAATATAAATAAAACGGCAGGAAATTCAATAACATAACACTTTTATTGCATTATATTTGCAAAATTTAAGTTAAGCTTTAAGTCATATATGTTTTAAAATTTAAATCATATTTTATATGTGATGTATAAAAAGTGATTGTATTTATTGATCGGTTCATTAGTGGGGATAAACATATATAATTTTGTGTACGATTTATGCATACGAATAGCTCAATACATCGGGGCTTTCTTGGGATCAGCCATTGTGTACGGCATATATCATCAGGGAATCCAAGAATATGAGAATGAATTTAGAAAACTGGCTGAAAATTCAAACTCCACTTTCGACAAAGTGGGTCTCACGGGAGGCATATTTGCTACATATCCGCAAACATATCTGACCGTCGGTCAGGTGTTGGCCGACCAGATATTCTCGTGCGCTATACTTATGATCGCAATACTGGCCATCACTGACGAGAAGGGCATTAATACTCCCCGAGCTCTCCAACCACTGAGTATAGCGCTTGTTGTCTGTGCACTCATCATATCCTATGGCTTCAATTGTGGCGCTACACTAAATCCTGGTAATTATGATTATTTAATTCTTTCAATGTTTTTTATTTTTCTCTTACTATTGGAAAACAATTGGGTTTTATTTTTATTTAAATTTACATTAATTTGTAACAAAATAATTAACTTTAAGTTTGAGTTTAAGTTTTACTTTTGTTTTTACAATAAGTTTTTAGTAAATACTTTACAATTTGTATAAGAAGTAGAAAATGAGAGACAAGTTTTGCTTTCCTTTCGACAGTTCATTCTTCTATAGCTTTAGGACTATATTAATCCCAAATATCATTAAAAGTGACTAAATTTTATTAAATTTTTAGTTCAGTTGAGTATAAACTTCCCGATAGATTATTTTTATTTATTTTTTTAGATTAATCTGTTAATAAGTTTATAACTATAAAATTATGTCATTTTTCTAATTAAACAAACATTTATAACACGACATCCATTATACTTACGAAAACTTGGTTTATATCGTAATATAAATAAAGACCAAAAATTAATTCGTGATAATTATCCGAAAAGTTGCCTCAATAAGAGGTTTATATTTTTAACTCTCATCGAAATCATCACATTCTCACTCAATAGCTTTTAAATTGCTATTATTAATAACCATTTCATTTGAATCCCTTTTGGCGCAAAACTATTTATACTATTTATAATTAATATTGAAATTATGCAATAATTTACTAAATTTGTATTTAGAGTACATATACTATACATAAGGAGATATTGTATGGATTATTAATAGAATTGAAAATTCTTTAATTTAAATGATTTTATTGAATACCTTTAAGTTAAACATATAATTAGTTTGTTAAACAGTTTCACAAATAAATGTTTATAATTATTTCATGTCAAGTATTAGAAGGTTCATAAAAATGATGATTAATTAATTTTTTATATCTTTTAATTAAAATGATTTGTTATAACAAATGATAAACAATTAGAAATAACGTACACTATATTTAACACTCGTTTGATATCTATTGATGTCATTCACGAAATTAGTTTTATATTTCGTATATAATTTGTGATTAACAAAAAACTTATCCAAAAATCTTATGTAAAGGACTTCTTTAATATTTAATGTAAATATTTCTTAAAAATTAAAAATAAAATCCAAGTCATGACAAGATTTTTGTTATACAAATAGATTTAAAAACTCATAAAACTTTTTATAAGAGATGCTTATGTTTGATATGATTAAAGAATTGATTGTTTAGATTAGGGATGAGTTGTTTGAAATATTTGAAACCAAAGGACTCACAAATCATTGAAATAAATTATATCTGATTTATATTTGATATAAATTATAGCATTGAATGTAAACTACACAATGATTTGACTCTTCAATTCAAATACCATTAGATTTGAGTTAATTGTGAACTAAATTACCAAATCCTCTTCCCTTATAAGTAGTTCAGGTTTTTATTGATTATATAAGACTCGAGAGAAAAACCTAATACACATTTTTATTCAAACATATATTTAAACATCTATTAAGTTTAATATTTTTATTTCTATTCTCTATATAATTATTAGTATAGAAATTAATTATTTTATTCACACATTTTGCTCAATACAACTCAAAATCAATGCCGTTATATAAAACCATTGCCATATCATCACAACATTTGCATTAATTTTATTATTAAACAAGAGTTGATAAACTCTTTATAATTACTGATAAGAAATATATATAATAATTAAATTGTCAAATGTATTAATACATGGTCTGTTTGCAGCCCGTGACTTAGCCCCCAGAGTTTTCACCGCACTCGCAGGCTATGGACTCGACGTTTTCAAGTATGTTATTTAATTAATTAGCAATTTTAATATTTTGTGAATTCAAAACTGATTATCTAATTGATCTATAAATCAGACCATTGGAAGGTCAGTATTGGTGGTCGGCTGGTCTGGTGGCCCCGCATATCGGCGCTATCATCGGTGCCCTTATCTATGCGTTAGGCATAGGAATGCATAACAATAATAGCGACGATTCCAACGCAAGTCTCAGTACATTAGTTACGGTTCCCATCACTAAGAATGATGTCATCTTTCAAAGAGGTTTGTCTCATATCAACCATCAGTAGTTTTGCCATCGAATTAATGGCTATTTTTATTCATTTAATTAATTGTGTGTTTATTTTTAAAAGCTCGACAAGTGATCACCGAAAACATGAAAGTGTCGCCAATGGATATCGAGAGAGAAATGCATAGAAATTACTAAACATATTCTTAAATTATAGTAAATGCATGTATTTTTACCATTAAATCAGTTGTTTGTATGAAATGAGATCACAATAACGCTGTCGGCTGTTAATAATAAAAAGCTAACTTTTTCATCAATTGATTGCCTTTTATTTACTTCTTTTGTTGTTTAGCCAAAATTCAAAGTCCTTTTTGCAATTTATTTCCTATTAAACTCTTTTATTACATTTTATCATTGATTTGTTATAAAAGAGCAAAAAGAGTGTATTTTTCTCGTAAAACAATTCTTGCCTTTCAATCGATTATTATTACGAAAACGAAATTTAGTTTTAAAATGAATTCATAAAAAACAATGTTATCGTTATGTTATTATTATTATTTCAAGATCTGATTGCATAGCAAACGGGGTAATTGTTGTTATAATTATTGTTGTCTTTTTAGTATTATTTTAATACTCTTTCAATAACTTTAGAAAAAAATTATCAAAAGATTTAAAATTTCATTACTTTGATCTAAATTTTATGTGAAAAATTGTTATACATTATCAATAATTATTGTTGTCTTTTTAGTATTATTTTAATACTCTTTCAATAACTTTAGAAAAAAATTATCAAAAGATTTAAAATTTCATTACTTTGATCTAAATTTTATGTGAAAAATTGTTATACATTATCACATATTTTGTTATATATTTTTATATATTGTTTAAATTTTATTGCATTTTCAATATAAACCATTGAAATTACTTTATATCCACTTTCAATGTACTTTTATATTCAATTTTATTGCAAATATTTGTTTATTTCAAAAATATTAATATATTTATTATCAATAAAATTATTATTGATTTTTGTTTCATTTTGTTTATCTCATTGTATAACACCTTTTAACAGAAAAACTAAAACTAAAATATAGTTTACGTGTAATTATAATAAGAAACGAGAGCTGAACTTGAAATCCGTCAAACAATTAGTTGTTGACTTGAAAATCAATTTCAATTAACGATTATCTGATATAATGAACGCCAGAGTGTTGTAAGCGTTCACTAATAACACACTTAAACGAGAGGTGAATAGTATTTTATCAACAATTAAATCAAAAGCACTGCTAATCACTTCATATCGCTATTAACTATTGTT
>CAJPIZ010003139.1:0-12288 GCA_905368565.1 Medioppia subpectinata
TGAAGAATAGCTGGTCGGGTGTGTATTGGCTGACATGCGGTAACCGTTTTGGTTTCTCTCCGTTATGGTTACACATCTTATAGGCTTTGAATGTATTCCTGAGACCCCCGTTGTCCGCAGTGTTCTCCGTCTTTGTATTCTCACCGCTCACCTGATATACAGTATATCATTATATTTGCAATCATAGCGTAAAATACGGCAAAACAAACACAAAATCCGGAATCACAGTAATTGTTGTATTGGTTTATAAAGCAATTCTCCTTTTGATTGAATCTCCTTTGAGTTGGTTTGTCCCAAATGGTGCCTAAATTGCCCTTTTCATTGAATTGACTGCCTTTTAATTGTATGAATAAGCAATGATTTAATATACAATGTTATTGTCTAAACAATGAGCACTAACCAGAGCTGTCAAATCCATGAGTTATTTCATGTCCTATTATCTATAAATAAACAACAAAACAATGCGTAAATCATAACACAATTGCAATTTGCAAATAATTTACTCACGAGTCCTAAAGTAGCATAATTTATATACGAAGGGTTATCGCAGTTAAAGAATGTATTAATTAGCGAAGCTGGTACAGCTACATTGTGTACAATAGGGTAAAATGTTAGTATTGTTTACTGTTATAATTTATTGTTAAAACAAACTGATCGAGTTAAATGTTGGAAAGTACGCCGCGTTTACTGTTGTCGGCGCAAATGGCCAGCTAAAAGTTTACGATAATTATACTTTATATAAATAAATGTACAATATTTTTATATTCAATGATATTTTGATTATAATTATATCTTACTTTAAAGTTGCGTTCACGGGCTCATCAATGGACTTGAAGTTTGTGTAAACCGATCGCTTCAAGAGGTGTAAAATGCATTCAAATGTTTTATCTTTATTGCACTCCATATCCTGTGAATTAAAAGTGTTAACTAAATTGCAATCAATTTTATAAGTGCCAATAAATACTGACCAAGTTATACATACTGTCGAGAGTGCGGTCATCAAACAGCCAGTCGGGATATCCGATATTTTTGGTCATTTGTTTCACTTTAGCCAAAGTCATGGTTCGCGTCGACTTCTCTAACACTGGATTCGTTTGAAGCGATTTGTAAAACGCTTTTTGTATGTAATTCACTAATTCTGTTGACTGTAAGCACACAACAAACACAGCATAATTAAAATTTAAGCACACAGTAAAATTTTAATTTTCGTAAAAACAATTGCAGCCTTTTTGTAACTAACTTTTCTTTTGGCTCTCAAATCAAAGTTATTTTCAATGTATTTACGACTCGTGGCGAAAGGCATTAAGCCGTCCACTAATTCAACGCATAGTTTCCAGTCTTCGGGCGGAGTTGTAATGCCTGTCAACGACTTCTGTAATTCAAAGTCCATTTGCCTAAACTTTTTGATCGTATAATCGCTTAACATCTGAACGACTGAAAAGCCTAAAAAGTTTGCGATAACTCTATTCGGTGTCTTCAGTAATATTTGTGGCAATTTTGTAAAATACTGAATATCAGTGACAATGAGCTGATCCTCTTTAGTGAAGCGCGCGTTTGTGCCACTCATGCGGTAGATGTTGTTAATGAGTGAAACCCAATCCATTTTATTAGATGACAATGCATTCAATTGTTTGAAAGTCATTTTGTTGTAAACCATATCCAGATTCGTCTCTTCGGTTTGAATCTAAAAATTAAATCACTTTTTAAACTCACAATAAGTATAAATGAGAATTCAATTTACGCTTTCGAGTCGTGAGGAAAACATAAACAACTCATCAATTTGTTGAAGAGTGCGAACACTGTCTTTGGCTCCCATTATAAGACACTGTGTTAACACAAACTCGCGGATCATTTTTATTTCGTCCATTGAATTCATGTTATCGTCAGCAATAGTGGGAATGATGGGTACCATAAGACGTGTCCGGTTTCGCCGATTCCAGCGCTTCTTCCACTCTAAAGACAGGTCCGGCGCCGAACCTAACTGAACACAAGATTGGGCATCATTTCTGCAAATATTTGTGAAAATGCCCTAAACTTACGTAAAGTATATTCTTTGTATTGTCTCTGATGTCCGGCTGAACACCGATTTCGATGATTGAACTCAAGGCAAAGTTGGCGATCACTAGAGATAAGGCATGAAAACGATCGTATGTTTTGCCATTGAATACAGTGTTCGGTATTAGAGGCCATCCGCCGATTGAATTCAATGCATTGATTAGTGGTTTAATTCCTCGCGACTCTAGTTTTGCTGTTTAGAAAACAACTAAATTTTTAACATAATATTTAAAACAATGATTATAACGGTATGAATACCAAAATCAGTGCATCCATTGTATAAATTGGTGGCATATTTGATGGACTTTGAATCACACCGTTTGTGAGATTCACTCAATTCACGCTTTACTATTTGTGTCACCTTTTCGTCGGCCCTCTCCAGCGCACCAAATGAGACCATATTCTCGGGAATGACTGTACTTTTGGTGAATTTCCCGCAAACGTAATCATAGAAGTCATGGCACGGATCCACAGACGTGTCGATCAATTGTTTATATAATTTCCCATAAGTTTCGCATTCATTGCTGTCACATATTTCTTCACTTTTTGCTTTTGCTTTATTAGTTGACTTTGTCTGTCGTCTCACTCTCTTATAATTTTTATAATTACTTTGATTTCTATTCACGTCTAATATTGAATCTAAAATCAGTCACAAAAATGTTTATTAGTTTTTTAGAAGCAATAATATTTTTCTTTCATAGTCACAAACCATTATTGAATTTATTATCAGTTGAGTTATATTTAAGTATGAAATTTAAAATTAATATAAAACTTAATAAAACAATTGAAATCCATAGGAATCTCTTAATGAGTGTTTGCATCCAATCCATAAGAAATTCAGTTTTGTTTTGTCTGAAAACAGGAGAAGTGTCTCAAAACACATTTCACTTCTTTATGAAAACATAAATGGGATTTCACTTCTGCTAAATATCTTGAATTTACTCATCATTTGACGATAAAAATGAGTTAAAATAATTAAAAGTTAAAATTATAACATAAATTTGTGTCTTCAAAAAGCAACAGACACTGCAATCTTATTGTATAATTGATGTCAATCTCTGCTTTATTCGTGTGAAGCCTATTGTTTTCAACACATTTAAACACATTCACAACGATTTCAATATCACTTACAATCAGATTATATTTTTATGTGCTTTTTATGCTCTAATTCCTTACGGAATACTAATAATAGAGTGAAATATGTTTAAATTATTATTTATATACATAAACTGTATAACTCTTTCTTAAAAACATAATAATAAAGATTAATTATAAGTTAAATAGTTGAAATAGTTTTAAGTATACTTTATTTATAACAAACATTTATATAATTTGCATGAAATTGTCGCATGTGTCATACTTATTATTACATTATTTAGTTTTTAATACTTATTTAGTGTATATTTTGAGTACAAAAGCGTGTTTTAATGCCGTTCCCGGTGTTAGGGGTGGATATGTCACTACAGTTCCCTTGCCTTTCGGGCTAAACTTCAATTCACCCGAAACTCCCAATAACTCTATTTTGGACACAATGGTCGGGTCGAGTGCTCCCAACTCCTGCTCGTTGTTATTGTCCGGCCATCGCAATGATATCAAATACACCGCCTTATCCGTTGAGGTATACCTTAAATTGAACATGGCTGTTTTAACATACAGTCTGCCCCCGGTTTTGACATGTCATCGGTGCTATAAAAAATATGTGTTAAAATCGCATTCTGTTAAAATCGAGTACATTAACAGTACTAATATGACTCAGCGGTGCTAGTAAAAACATATGTTAAAACCGAAATCTGTTTAAATCGCTTGTGTCAAAACTGGGGGAGGACTGTATATGCAATCTGTGAATTTTTAAAATATTGTTAATACTGCAACTGACCATGCAAACGGTGTAACTGTGTCGTTTTGATGTTTCCACGGCTTAGTCGAGTAAATGGCCTCTCCATTCACTTTAAGCCAAGAGCCTAAGTCTCTCAACCGCTCCTCAAATAACAAATTAATCCTTCCGTCAGCCGTCGGACCGATATTTATTAACAGATTTCCTCCGCAACTGTGCGTTCATTCATATAATAAGTGTTTATTATTTGTTAACTGAAATATAAATTGACCACTAACCTAACTGTCTTGGTCAATTGTTCAATCAGATCCCACATGTTCAAATAGGCGTCTAACTGCACATCCCTTCTGAAGCCCCACGAGTTGCGGTCCAAACTCATGGCATTTTCAAACTTGCGGTTTTGAATAACCCCCGGATTATACCTGTCCTGACATGTATAAAATCCACCATGTTTGCATTTCGTGTTACTACCTAGGCAAGTTTAATACCACACAATTAATAACAACAAATTGAGATAAGATATGTCTGTATCTCAAACTTTACCCCATCTGTCATTTGTAACAATCGTATCCTTAACAGGACTATACAATTTAAATAAGAAGTAGGTATAAAATTATTGTCAAGTAGTGTTAAATATAATTTATATCTTGATGCTATTATAATTATGTAAAACAACCTCTCGTTGTAAAGCCAGGCCAAGAAGTCAGTAGCGCTCCAATACTTATCGTCGGCGACCCACTCTCCGTCTGACCACAAAACGTCCGGTTTGTATGTATTGACCAATTCCTTCATTTCTGGCAATACTTTGGCCTAAATTTTATTTATGGCATAAATAATCAAATGTTAAGAGACATATTGATATTAATAATATTATAGACAATTATAAATGAACACATACTTTGACAAACTCCTGTGTCTTATATCCAGTGCTCTGATCGGCGAGAAAGAGTGGATTAAAAAACTCCAACAATGAGTGATAGGCACCAAACTTAAGGCCAGTCTTACGGACAGATACGGCCAAATCGCCTGTAATTAGAAATTGAATAATAATTAAATGGAAAACATAACGTCAATCCATACCTAATAAGTCACGTCTGGGCCCGACATCCATGACATTCCAGTTCCAGGAGGTCTTTGACGGCCACATAGTGTAGCCCTCATGATGTTTGCTCGTCAGCACCACATACTTGGCCCCGGAATCTCTGCATCAAAACTATTGTTTAATAACAAACTATACAATTAATGTTAATGTTAATACTTGAACAATTGAGCCCATTTATCAGGGTCGAACAATTCGGCGGTGAATTCTTTGGCAAAGTCTGCGTACGTGAACCCGGGTCTGTAGTTACGGGTCATAAAATCGACCACATTCTTCTGCTTCTTTGCCGCCCAATTATAACTATTGGAAAAATATTATAAAATAATTATCAATTAAAACATTATATGGATTATAAAAATATGTGTCAAAACAGACCAAAACCATTCGCTGTCAAAGGCGGGCACCGAGAAAACTCCCCAATGTATGAAAATGCCTACTTTTGCCTCATCATACCATTGAGGCAGTGGCCGTTTGTCCAGTGATTCCCAGTTTGGCTCGTATTTTACATTAATCTCATTGTCCAAACAGTAAATGGTGTTAACAAATAGACCAATACTAAATAATATTAATGATTGTAATGTTTTCATTATTATTTGTCTAGTATTTTAATACTAATAATGATTACCTTATTTACAACATCCTTATTATATGCAGATTTGGAACCTGAATCTTAAGGTAAAGACATGTGTACTAAATGTGTGGTGTTTTGATAATAAAATATTGGTCGCAGACAGTTGTTAGAAATTATTTCAACACTTCAATTGTGTATTAAAATAATTATATAAAAAATACTAAATCAGATAGTAAAATAATTTGTTTGCGAAAACAACATCATGGTATTTTTTGGAACTAGAAAGCAGTACTAGAAAACTATAAATTGAAAACATTTGAGATTAATTCAATTAAGATATATAGAAATCAAATTATCACTAAAATAGTTAATAAATTACCTAATAATTCTGATACCAATTGTACATGTTGGTTGGGTATTGTACTCGATTATAATGAACTGATATAATTTAAAATTAACTTGACATTGAAATTTCAGCATTTTATAAAAGCCTGAATTTATCTATAGATCAATTGACCATATGGTTATTATAAAATTTCCCAAATTGTCTCAACTACAATAGCAAAAGTCAATTTATTAGTTTCTCAATAATAACAAGTTATAAAGATGAGTTGATGACAATTTATGTTTATAAAATGTATACTAGTTCAGATATAGTGAATTTTAAGTAAAATTTAATTATTGTGTATGAATTAAACATATTACCAATTAAAAGTTTGCTTTATCTTGTTGTCGAGTATTTGTTTACTATCTTTTTAATGTATGTTTTGATTATATCACCGATTATTTAATTTATTACTATTGATATGTGTGTTAAACATAAGGACCGAAACTGAAATTATCTAAACTTTAGATATACTGTAGTTAACGATAACAGAGTTTAGAGAAAAATAGGCACAAATAGTGGTCAGAGTTTGCAATCATTGAAAGCATTCATTTGTTGTGTTCCCGACGTGTCTTCAGTTTAAACTTTTAAAGAATTTTAATATAAATTTATTTTTAAACCAAAAAATAACATAACTGTAAATAATGGCCAAACAATCAAATTATGTAATTATAGACACCGACTGCGGTATTGACGACGCGTTGGCTCTAATGGTGGCATTTGATTGCCATAAACGGAGATTAATTGAAATCCTGGGCATAACATGTGTGTACGGAAATGTTATGGTCGACAAAGTGGTCAGAAATGTATTGTTAACGCAACGGCTCTTTAATCTTAAAGTAAACAGTGATTTACGTAAACAGAAAACAATATTTTAAAATCAAATTTCGTTTAAATCCACAGAAAGACATCAAAGTATACAAAGGATGCGGTAATCCATTGATGACAAAACTAGGCTTTGAAGACGGTTTTATGGGCGCCGACGGACTCGGAAACAGTACCGAAACGATGGCTCCGATAGACGTTAAACACGAGAGCGAAGACGCGGCGCACGCTTTGGTCAGATTAGCCAAACAATACCCAAAACAGATCAAACTGCTAACTCTGGGTCCGGTCACTAACATAGCGCTCGCCCATCACATCGACCCACAGTTTTTTGATAATTTGGGTCAAGTGGTGTCAATGGGCGGACTACTGGACACGATGGGCAATGTCGGCCCCACCACTGAATTTAATTATTTCAACGATCCCGAAGCGGTGCAAGTATTACTGGCCAATAGTCAGTGTCCCTTAATTATTGTGCCCTGGGATACATGCCTTAAGCTCAGAATGCCATGGGTTTGTGCCTTACCTTTTACACAGTATTATTCAATAACAATTTAATTACTATAATTTTATTTGTCATTTAATTAGAATATATTTGACGAGATAATAAACTCTGGTAAAGACCGGGGACATTTTATACACAAAATCTACGAAAATCAAACACATCATAAAGTATTTGGTATTTAAACTCTGCAATTGTTTGTATATTTTAAAATTACTTTAAATAAAATGGTGTAAACTATAGGCCGGTCCAGTGATGGTGTAGTTCTATGCGATATAACTGTTGTAATCGCCGCTCTCTTCCCGGAGTTGGTGTCGTTGAGTAGTGACTATCCGGTGGCCATTGAATTGACTGGACATCTGACGAGAGGACAGTTAGTGGTCGATAGGACGGGACGGACGCAACGGAAACGGTTTACTGGTCACCGAAACGCTCAGTTTATGACCGACATGAATGTGCCCCATGTTATTGAATTGCTTAAGCAAATGGTTCACAATTGAATTTATAATATCTCTTGCGATCAATGCCTGTAATATTTCACATATTGTTTAAAATTATAGTTATTATAGTCTGTATGTGTTTATGAATTTTATTACAATGCATGAATTTATAATACCGGTAATTGTTTTTAAACGATAATAATTAGATAATTATTAATTAAAAACGAAATTACTAGAAATGTCGCAAATTTTTTTTGTCTGTTATTATAAATTCTATAAAATTAAATAATAAATATTTCTGATTATACAATATTCACAATACAATGGCTTACATAACATCAGCACTGATTGATGTTTGATTTTAAATTGCAGCAAATTTTTTTTGTCTGTTATTATAAATTCTATAAAATTAAATAATAAATATTTCTGATTATACAATATTCACAATACAATGGCTTACATAACATCAGCACTGATTGATGTTTGATTTTTAATATTTATTCATCGTTTAGTGCTTTCAACAGAATTGAGTCTCATTTTCATTATTCGCTTTATGTTTATATCCAGTGATTGAGCAAAACTTTCCAAATGAACTGTTTTCTGTTGTTATGTTTTTCTATTATTATTGCATTTATTGAAATTCCGGACCAAACAAAGGCCATAAGTAAGCAAAATACTATTTAAAAATATTATATCATTGATTAACTCTATGTATAAATCCATAGCAAATGAATTGATAACAAGAATAAAAAGTCTGCATAAGAGGAATGCGGAGGAATTGGTGCCATTAATCAGACGCAAACGGCATCACGAATGCGAGTATAGGAGGAGATTAGAGAGACGAGCGGAGAGGCGGGCAGAGAGATCCAGCAGAAGATGCACTAACTGTAATAGTTGTGACAGTTGTGGCAGCAATAGCTATGATACCGAGCATTACCACGAGCACCACCACCACCACCACTACCATAATAAAAATAATCAAAACGAAGATGAGAATAATGAACACAACACTGAAGATTACGAAAGTACGCAAAAACCCAGAAAGAGGAGGAAAAACACAAAGAAAAACAAAAAGAAAACCAAAAAGAAGAGACAAAGAAATAATGGAAATGACGGCAACGATGGCGATGATGGGGGTGGCGGAGGAGGTGGAGGTGGCGGTGGAGGTGGAGGTGGAGGTGGCGGTGGAGGTGGAGGTGGAGGCGGAAGTGGCGGCGGAGGCGGCGGCAGAGATGGCAGTCGCGGTGGTGGTGGCAGACATGTCAATAATATTACGGTTATTGTTAAAGTAGAAAATGGTCGCAATAGAAATAGAAATAAAAATAATAATGTAAATAACAATAATAATGACTAAACTTAATGATAAATGTTATAATTTCTATTAATACTGTATATCATTAAACTTTGTTTAAAGTTTGTTATAATTTGATTTTAATTACTAATTTAATTTTTAAATAAATATTAATTATGGCAGATGTATTAAAAATAAATTAAATATTTTACAGGAATTAAATAATTAAAAATTAACAATAGTTTGTAAACACAAAACCTGTCCCTGGTCTATTCAAACAAATTTAATTATCATGATAATATTATATAAGTTTAATACTAAAACATTCATGGAAAATTTGGGCATTAACTGTACATTTGTATTCACTTAATTATATTTATTCAGACATTTGCTAAAAAATAAGTCTAAATTTATCATTTAAACATATATTTAAAAAAAATTAATTTACATACATTTATAAAAAAACAATGAATATATTTGTGGTATTATTATGTCTTTTTGTTATATTTACGACAATTGCGGGCATAACTGAAGTGAACAGTAAGTGTTAAAACTTATTAAACATGTATTCACAAAAACTTCTTTTAATAATAGGTTATGTCCTGAAGTTTGAGTCTTTGGATGAAACAATTGGCGGGCAATTAGTTAGAGATCGACGACAGGCCGCTACAGATTCAACACAACCGACTCAAAGCCCAGCCCCGTCTCCATCCTCGTCCCCCACACCATCCGCTGCCCCAACTGCTGCCCCAACCGCTGCCCCGACCGCTGCCCCGACCGTTGCCCCGACGGCTACTCCAACCGCTGCCCCAACCGCTGCCCCAACCGCTGCCCCAACCGCTGCTCCTACTGCTGCCCCTACAGCGGGCCCTACCGCGTCCGCTACGGCTACTCCATCGGCCGCGACGCTCCCTACCCGACCGCCTCCCCTGTCCACTACCACTCGGAAAATTAAACCGAAGACTAAGAAACCAAAGAAGAATAAGTCTAAGAGTAGTAAAGGACAGAATAAAAACAAAGTATCGTATAATGTTAAGGTTAGGAGTCATTAAGTTTTGGCATAATATATAAATTGCATGTTTTATTTTTCAATAAATTAATAATATTTTTATCCTAGATTTAAGTTGTGAACAATTGATGACCCCTTCAAAGGCACTGAGAAATGGTGTAAATGACAGCAATGGCGGTAGGGGTGGAGGAGGTAGTGATGGTTGGAGATATGTTAATAATATTACTGTTGTTGTTAAAGTAGAAGATGGTCAGAAAAATGGAAATAATAATAATAATAATAATAATAATGTAAAAAATTAAAATAGGCAATTAAGTTTATAATTTATAAAATAAAATTTATTTCTTAAGAATAAAACTTATTATTCTTTGGTTAGAAAGGTTTGTGTTTTAGTAATGTTTTAATTTTAATTTGATTAAAAAAAATATTAATTAGGGTTAAAGTTTACTCGAATAAATTATTAATTTAAAATTAATAAACCAACAAAAATTAAATATTATATGATTAAAAATTGACGACAGTTTGCACCCTAACGGCTTGTCCCTGGTCTATGCAAATAACATTTTAATAATTATTTAAAATATATAATACAAAACTAGATTTTCTTGGAAAGTATGCGTATATTTAAATAGTTAACAGTGTTTACAAAGAATTGATTGCAGTTCATATTTAATTAACTATATTTATTCAGCATTTGTACGTACAGTACTAGGTTTGCGCTAAATTTATAAATTTAAACACATATTTTTGCATTCAATTTACAGTAACAATAATAATAAGCAATGAATACATTTGTGGTATTATTAAGTATTTTTGTTATATTTACGGCAATTGCGGGCATAACTGAAGTGAAGAGTAAGTCTTAAAAACATATGAACAATGCATTCACATAAACATATATTATATTTCTTAATAACAGGTTATGTCCTGAAGTCGGAGTCTTTGGATGAGAGGAGTGGCGGGATATTAGTTAGAGATCGACGACAGGCCACCACCGATACAACCGATTCAAATCAACCAACCGGTGATACATCAGAAGCATCGCACGGCTCAACGCACGGCACTGGCGGCCCAACTCATGAAACTGAAGCCCATTCAGGAACCTATTCGCCCACTCCTTCCCCGACATCCACCGCTCGAAGTGGTGGCTCAAGAGCTAAAAACTCTAAGTCCAAGACTAAGAGTAATAAAGCACAGCATAAAAACGATATTTCCTTTAATGTTAAGGTTGAGAATCATTAAGTTTTTGCACAATTTATAAATTGTTATCAAAGTATTTTAATGTTCCAATCTATTTAACTAATAAAATGGACATGTTATAACAAACACAAACTGGTAATTTTTTAATCAATTAAACACGAATATTTAATGCAAACTATATTGTAAATTATTAATTATTTTAAAAAAATAATTTTATGACAAAAACTTACGTTATGCAAGAATTTTAAAAAGATTTAATATTTTATTTCAAACCCATTTATAGATTTAATACCAAAGTAATTTTGAAACATGGTATATTTTGTAATAAATTTGAAATATTTTAATGCACAATTTCATTACTTATCATTCAATTTCTATCAAATCATTCAACAGACGAGTGATGGAGTAGCCATAATTTGATGAAATAAATAACTGTATTAAACAAACATAATAAATTCATGTTATAATAATAAAATAAAAATTATAAACATGATGGTAAAATAATATCATTAATTTATTTTAATTATGAATACAAGTTTAGTTAGAAATTTATAGTTAATTAAAGTTAAATTATTATTATTAATTAAACTGTTTGGTGATAATTTGTTGCAATTAATATTAACATGAAGTATTAAAACAAGTAGACATCATTGTTCTTCATTTAATGTAAATAAACTTTACATTTATATAAAATTATTAATATCTCACATATTTAATATTCCACATATCTTCGAGTGTTATCTATTTTAATTCAACATTAATTGAGTATATCTCCCATTTATTGGGCGTATTTAAACACAAACTTTTTTATATTAATAAATATTTTTTTATAATGATTTGCAATATTATTAAATATTTCAATTGAAGATATTTTGCACAAATATCCTAAAAATGGATCATAGATTCAATTTTTAAATCTTCATCCAAATTGGCATTATTTAATATATCGACCATTTCTTTGTCTCCAAAGTTATTGTTCGCTTTTCTCGCAATTATAGCATTTAAAGCAAATAATATTTGTCGATGAGATCGTCGCAAACGCTTTATATCTTTTTTAGACATCACTTCTCTTTCATT